>PISX010002327.1:0-164091 GCA_004024625.1 Mellivora capensis | reverse complement strand
GTTGGAAAGAGTGGGCAGCTGCAAGTAATGCTTGTGGATACTTAGTGATTCCAGTGAAAGAGGAAGGGACTCCCACTGCAGGGGACGGAGAAAAAATTTCCTTCTACCCTCTTGAGTTCTTGACTGAGACCCCGGGACTAAGGTTAACAAGAGAAAAAACATAGAAACATAGTAACCTACATTTCTCCTCTATGCGGCGGGGGTGGGGGGGGGACCCAGGGAAAACGAGTAACTCCCTCATGTGGCCTATGTCACCCGCATAACCATCTTCAGCTAAAGGTGAAAGAAAGAGGGGTGTGTGTGTTTTGGGGGTGTTATGGTGGGGTGATGGAAGGCCATGATAAACAAGGGTTAGGCGTCTTCATGCAGATTGAAGGTGGTGTCTTTTCCGTTGGAAAGATTCTTTTCCTTCCTCGGTGCTGAGTTGAACACACCTTTACCCATGGAGACGCCTTTATAAATGCGAACTTTCCTTTCCAAAAAGTCACTTCTCCTGAGTTTTTGGAGCTTCTCCTGCATCGGCTGTTGCTCAAAATAATCAGCTTTAAAAATTCCTTATGCCAAAGAGGCCTATTTCGGGGTGCTATGTTCTGCTTTCCTTCATCAGTCTGAGGACTACACAAAACTCTGAGGGACCCTGCGCACACCTGCTGAGGTGACGCGTCCCTCTGGGACAGATGAGCATATGTGATGCGTGAGACACTGGGGTTGGCCAGGTCCAGCTCCTAGGAGCATCGTCTTGGGGGGAAAACGGGGGGACACCTGTGCTGAGGGTCCCTCCAGAGCTCATGGGAGACGGGTGGGTACCTGTGCCTGAGTCCGGCCAGGGTCACAGGCTCTCATGGTCTACACCTGCTGGCCTCCCCTGAGTCCTGCCAGGGTCCCAGGCTCTCATGGTCTACACCTGCTGGCCTCCCCTGAGTCCTGCCAGGGTCACAGGCTCTCATGGTCTACACCTGCTGGCCTCCCCTGAGTCCTGCCAGGGTCCCAGGCTCTCATGGTCTACACCTGCTGGCCTCCCCTGAGTCCTGCCAGGGTCCCAGGCTCTCATGGTCTACACCTGCTGGCCTCCCCTGAGCAAAGCAGATCAGAGGGAGGGTCGTTCCTCAGTGGGGAGAAGACAGAGACAAGTGCACCAGCCACATGCCCCTTCCCTTCTCTCACCCCGAGTCTGAACGTCATCACAGCTCGTGGCACTGGACTCTGGAGTCCTCCTGCCCACGGCACACACCTGTTCTCAGTACCTCCAGCTCCAGAAGGCACCTCTGACCCACGCGAAGGGGTACCTGCGACAGACTCTGTCATCGTGCCTTGTTGAAGAGGAAGAGACCGTCCTCGTCCACTGACTTGAATCAGGGTCGAACGTGAGCCGCTAATATTGAGGCGTTAGCCCACCCAGTACGCCCGTCCTTGAGGCGTTCTTCAGCTCTCAGGGTCACTCTTGTGGGGTGTCTGCCTCCGAGACGTCCCATGCTCTGGACTTGGCTGATCGGTCATGAGAAAATGCCGGGCAGGGAAGTTGCCTGTCGTAACGGAGGTGAAGGTGGACAGGACGAAGTCGGGCTTTCTGCTGTTTCTCTTGGCATAACCCAACGCCTGGCCCCCATGCCTCCCGGTCCTGTTTCTCACGGTCTGGGTTCAGCGTCTCCTTCCCGTGCTGGTCACTGGTGTAGAGACGTGATCTGATACGTTCAGTTCTTGAAAGCTCATCCCTTTGTTTGCCTGGAACGTGCTTGTTTTCGATTTCGAGGGAGGTTTCTGTGGGGCTGATGGACCAGAGTGATGTCCACACAACATAGCGCCTTACGCTGTTAGTGACCTTGGCACATTTTCCATTAGCCTTTCGCCATCCCCAGCGGGCTCTCGACCTGTAGATTAGTGAGGAGAGAAGCCGCTTCTGCGGGCCGGGCCCGCCTTTCCCTTCACGCCCCGGTGCCTCGTTTCCTCACTGTAAAATGAGCGTCGTGAACCCTGACAACCTCAGAGATTTCGTGGGACACAAGAGGCAATCATCTTATTTCCTCGCCCTGGAAGTGAAGTCGCTCTTGGAGTCGAGGACGCAGAGAGATGCCGAGGCAGGATGTGTCTGGCTTCGTGAATTTTCACGCCGTGAACCGACGTGGGTCGCCGCTGCCAAGACGAGGAGGCGGAACGTTGCTTGCTCAGAAGCCCCGTCCGCGCTCGCTCGCAGGGACCGCGGCCCCCGAACCACGGCGCTGAGCCCACGCGAGTCCGAGTCGATTCATTCTGTTTTCTTCCCTTTGGGCTCAACGGTCTCCTGTGCGATGAGCTCGCAGTGGGTCTGTGTGCCCGGCGACCTCCACTCCGCACGGTGGTTCGGAGACCCGTGCGTGGGGAATATAGCTGCAAATCACCCATTTTTATTGCTCTGTAGGACTTCATTGAAGTCCCTCACATAGTCCTGTGAATGTTTTGTCTCTCCCCTTAAATGTTTTGGCAGAACATATCCTAAGAATTTGTTTTTGAAAGAAGAAGCGTGTGTGCCACAGACATTGTGAGACCTTGATTAGGGAAGCTCTCGTGCTCTCCAGCTATTGGGATGTCAAATCCTGGTGCCGGGACGCCTGGCGGGCTCAGTCGGGAGCGCATGGGACTCTTGATCTCGGGGTCGTGAGTTCCAGCCGCACTTTGGGCATAAAGCATACTTTAAAAACAAACAAACAAAAAACAAACAAACAAAAAAACTACTAGTGCAAACACATTTTCCTTCAGAACTTTGAAGTCCTCGCTCTATTCCTTCAAGTCCCTAAGGATGTGATAAGACATGTGTTTGGTTTCTTTTTTAAGATTTTATTTAGTCATTTCAGAGGACAGAGAGAGAGAGAGAGAGAGCACAAACTGGTGGGGAGGGCCAGAGGCAGAGGGAGAAGCAGACACCCCACTGATCAGGGAGCCTGATGCGGGGCTCGATCCCAGGACCCTGAGGTCATGACCTGAGCTGAAGGCAGAGGCTTCACCGACGGAGCTACCCAGACGCCCTGAGACATGTGTTTTTAAGAAATAACGTCACCCACCTCCTTCTCTTGAAGTTTTTAGAATTTTTGCTTGTCGTCCTGTGGTTCCCGGCATTCGCCAGAATGCAGCACGGTGTGGCGGTTGTCTCATTAGGCTGCCTTAATGTTGCTCAGTCTGAAGGTACAGTCATTTCTCCTACAAGTGATTAAATTATTCCATAATTTAATTTATTGCCTCTCCCTGCTCTGGGTTCCCACGTTCTGAAAATGGTCCGAGTTTATGCTTCTACCTCCTTGTTCTTCCCTCTACGCCTCTTTTATTTCCTTGCCGTCTCCCTGTATTTTTTGCTCTACGTTCTGGAAGGTTTGCTCAGCTTTTCCATGTGGACCGTAAATTTATTCTTCAGCTGTCTTCATTTTGTTCTGAGATTTTCCACGGACTTTATTTCTAGTAACAATCATTCCCTGCCCCATCGTTTTGGTAACATACTGTCATTTTCCTTATTGAACACCCTCTCGAGGGTCCCTTAAGATACTAATTAGGTTTGAAGAAGATTTTCTTTGTGTTCTACCTGCTACGTATATTTTTACTTGTTCTTTGACATCCTGGGGCTGACTTGCATGTTTGTTTTTCTGCCAGCTGGTCGTCCTTGTTGCTGTTTGTAGCAGTGGATACAAGACTGAGAGCATTGGTGGAGGTGGTGGGAGTGAATGCTTCCCAACTGGACGGCTCTGTTCCTAACAGACTTTCTTCACAGACGTGGAGGTGACAGGTCCTGTCCCCAGATGGGTTTTTCTGAGAATATATGTGCGGTTCACATAGGCACTCTAAGGATCTCCGTGAACTCAAAACAGGGGATGCCTTCATCCTGCAAAATGAAGACCTGAGCTTTTCATCCCTTGGCACGTCTTCCTTTCATTTCATGGTCTGCCTCCAAGAACCATCTCAGATTTCCTTGGTTTTTGTCTTCTCTCTCTCTCTCTCTCTTTGCATCCATGGCTATACGAAGGGCTGTTCCGTGAAAATCTCTCCCTAATTAGGAAGAAAGACTGAGGCCTTTGGCTTGGCAGAGATCCCGTGGCGGACCCATAAGCACACTGGGGTGAGCGGCTCTCTGGTAGCCCACCCAGCACGCTGTCTTCAGGTCACACACTCACATGAATGTCGAAGCTTCCAGTTATCCTTTTTATGCTCGTACCGTCTCATAGCCATCTCAAAATGCTCTGGAGGAACCCTCTCTTCTTTCTGAGTCTACCGTGGAGTTGGCATGAATCTTTTATAACTGTAGCATCCCGGGAAGGGAGGGAGGCCGGCTAATGTGTGGCTTCAGTCACCGTATTGGACTAGAAATCCCATCCCCAGGTAATTAGTTGACGTCCAGACTGGCCCCACAGATGGCCTATAGCTTCTTCAAATTCCCCTTATAAATGTTTATCCTAAACGAGATGATCAGAGCTAATTTTTTAATGCCGGATTTACAGAGACTGTTTTGTGATTTTTACATTTTCTGCTTGGTCAAACATGTTTGTATTTTTTGGCCCCCAAACATGTTTGACCACGTTGGAAGATGGCCGAGCTTCTCGATGCTTTCTTTGTCTTTTGACATTTGACCTCCATCCGGTCCATTTTGAATTCTGTTTTAAAATAGATTCTTGGACCTACAATGACCATCTTTCACCAAGATGACGCTCCCAACTATTTCACGAATCTTTCTCTGTCACTACTTTTTCTCTTTCTCCTCTCCACCTCCTTTTTCTCCTTTTTCTTCTTCCCCTTCTTCGACCTTGTCTATATCAGGAAGCCCAAGTGTTATGTTCAGGCAGATTCTGTTGCCACTAATGAAGGCGCAGTAAACATCACTTCATTTGCAAGTTCTTACCCTTCCTCGCACTTAACGAAGAACATGGCTTTGTCATGTGGAGCTATTTCTCGCAGTTGGATTTCCTAGTTTTTGAAGGAAACTTTGCAATCGATTAAAAGGGCAGGCATTTGCAGGATAAGGTGGTTTTCCTGGTACATTGATGAGGTGGCGTGAAGCTGGAAGCAAAATTGTCTTTATAGAAATGCTTGAAAACCGCATCTCATTTTATGTAAATGGCCACTTAGAGCATTTCACCGAAAATAACAAAATATACACTATTGAAGCTATGGTGGTTTCTTAGAAGAGGGACTATTTCAGTAAGAGAAATATTTGATTAACTGTCCCATCACTGATGAGTAATAATTAATCTAACCAAGGATGTCAGCCCTTGAAAACCATCAGTGGTTTTCAACAACCAAAAGTAGGTTTTGCCAGTGGTTAGTGCTAGCAGAAAAGGCATTTCACCCAAATTATGACTTTTCTTGAATTCATTTGGTATACCTCATCTAGCAAAGGATAGAACCAGTCTACGTGGCACGGAAATAGGAACCTAATTTGGATCGGAAGTTAATGGGATAGGAGCTCGCCTCCATCGAAATTCAGCTCTGAGTAGAGCAGAGTTGGTGTTCAGAGCCCACGGAACAGTAATCCTAAAATATTTGACGCCATATGGTGGGGAGCAAAGCTCCATGCTGCAACTTAGCGGAGAAGAGGTTCCAAAGCCTATTCTCTTGTCTAGTGGTTTTAATTACGGTGCCTCCTCTACCTACTCCTAGTTTATTAAAAGACGCACAAGTCGTAAGTGAACCTGGATTTCTCGTACAATGTGGATTCTCACGTACAGTCTTTCATTCCTCATTAGAACCTCAGGCGAGGCACAATGTCTTCAGTGTCTCTCCTCATCTGTAGCTTTAAGGCATTCCACATTGCAAGTGATTTTCTTTTTCCCCTTAAACTCTGAATTGAGGAAACCTTGGCTGATAGAAACACGTTCCCATGGCTAGCCCCAGGGGGGTCACGCACCGCATTTAGGACGTGTTTCAGGGTGAATATGGTGGCAGATATACGGGACTGGTTTCGCTGTTCTAAGCGGCTACATAAGTAATTAAAAATCTTGTTTTTAACATTTGAAATCAGTAATTCCCGATTATCCTGGTATACAGTCCACTTCTTGGTCCACGGTCTTATTTAAGCTTTCTGGAATTTTACGTTATGTCGTATTTTTAGACGTCACTGTTTAAAGGAGATTTCTCCTGCTGCGAATCAAGGTGCTCAGTGATGTGGGATCTCTTACCCTGTGTTCATTTGAAAGTTCCCATCTCAGTAAATCCTTCCATGGAAAGCCATGTGCGAATACCGATGAGTATCCAGTTTTCAGGAACTAGAGTTGCATGGGAGACAATGAAACAGATCCTGTACTTTCCTGTTAATCAACATGTCAGTTGTCCTTATAACAATGTAACAGCGTATTAAATGACGGAGATCTATGTGTCGCGTATTCAAACGGTGCTTCCCGTGCTTTCTCAAGAGCGACTCGAAATAGTTGAGCATTTTAACGGGACGGGGCAAGCAGGGACTCAAAGTGTACTCATTCAAGCAGAGAACCTACAACATAGTCCTAGACTAGATGTCACGATTCATGAAGTCACCTATGCCAAAAGGATGGGCATTGATTCCAGTGGTTTTCATGGTGATGGCTATTTTGTTGTTGTTGTTGTTGGCAAGCCTACTGTGTTGGAGAGCCTTGATCAAAACTGTTACTGAATGCTTCTGGCCACCGTGCCCGGTAAATCTGAACCACACACATTTTACAGATGAGACAATGGGTGCTCAACGAGGCAGGAGACGTTTGCTGGCGAGGGCTGGCAAAGGCAGCAGTTCACCCAAGACCTTCCGCACATCATCTGTGGCCATTTAGATGACACGCCCCTTGTCAGGGAGATGTGGTTTAGTGAATTTAAGTTGTGAATAGGGACTCCACACACCCTTGAATGTTTACGGAAGGATTTCTAAATTTGACCAAATGTTGCCAACTTACGTTACCCATGCGGATACCTCTCCTTTTTGGTGAAACACTCCTTCAGCAGGTCTTTCTCGATCTCTTTTCCATGTTCCTTGTAGACATTCATGCAACCCTTCATTCCTTTGTCATTCCATAAACGTGAAAATCAGTCCCTCCCAGGAGCTCTGTCTTTTTGCAGTGCAACTGAAACAAAGACTTCTATTAAAAACAGATTTTTCTCTGATGGCTGGCCTCCCATTGTCTGCTGCAAGGGTGCACTTTGAGCACGTTTAGTTGATATTAGTGTCTTGAGTTCTCCAGTCACATGCCATGTCGTTTCTGCTAGGAGGTCAGCTGTGCCTCTTAGTGTGAAGTGTTAGCTGTAGTCCTTAGAGCTCACAGAACACGACGCCGATCATAGGTGCCCTCCCACTGCCAACTTGCAACTCAGTTGACATTACTTTCTTGAAACTCTGTGTTGCTTGTTTTTGAGAATTTTAGCAGACGTGAATTTTGAAAGTGAACACACGCTTGAATTGGAAACATTTATATTTTGGAAAAGGTACCTTTGTTGAGTGGTGGACATCAAGCAAGAGCACGGAAGGTTTTTCTCCCCACGTTATGCAACCCATTGCCGCTTTTATGTACCTTCATGACCAGGAGCGCTCTGAGAGATCCTGGCTCGCGATAAAGTAGAGGGATGAGTGCATGGAGATTTATTTTAAAGGGAGGTAGGGTCGCTGCTAATTTGGGCCGTATGATGTGGCAGAGTTCCAGAGGAGCAGACAGGGGGTGGAAGGCGGCAGTGCGTTTGCTGGGCTGGAAGCCAGGGCTCAGAGTCATTGTACTTGTAGATGAAATAATAATTATTTGGGATCGTTGGCTAATCAGCAAAACCTTGGAAGTGGCTGCTGACAAGCCCTACTGAGATAATTAAGGTGAAACACTGAATTTGCATGCATTTCCACTCTGATCATTGTTTGCAAGAGTCCCTCTCTAGAAACAGACTTCACTTCTTTCAAAATGCACACGAAATCCAAGGAAAGGGAAGAGGAAACTGTAGCACAGCAGTAAGGTTCCCAACAAAGATCACAGTATCCCCTCTCAGGTAGACAGTTATCTGAAGATCCTGTTCCCTTCATTTGTAAGGCAGGCTCACCTTCGTTTTTGCAAATTATGAGATATAACAAATGCATATTTGGCTTTTTGACATGGTCAGTCAACACTGAAGTTGGGGACTTGGCAGACACATTTGAAATGCCTGTCACGATGTGTGGTTATTGATCGTAGAGTACGTCCTATTCTCTGTGCATGTGGTGGAGTGGGCTGTTCTAACAGTTAATGAAGAGTTGGGCATTGCCATTTTATTTCACGAGTGAAAGCGCTTACGGACGTGAACACGGTGCCAGATTGAATCTTTATGTACGGCCAGGACTCTAGCTTCAACGAACTTCCCGTGTGGCTTTCAAATTTATTTATTTTTTTAATGAGTTAAAAAAAAAGATTCTATTTATTTATTTGAGAGAGAAAGAAGCATGAGCGAGAATCAATCTCCCCACGGAGCAGGGAGCCTGACGCGTTGGGCTCAGTCCCAGGACCCTGGGATCATGACCTGAGCTGAAGGTAGATGCTTAACTGACTGAGCTACCCAGGCACCCAAGGATTTCAAATTTAAAGTAAAGCTTAATTGCAGAAGGGGTGCCCCTGGGAACACCCTGCATGAAGATACTTGAGAGATCATGTCGTGATTTGTGCACTGAGCATGGAACGCTTGGTCCAGACCTTTGCTTTGATCGGTTGCATGGCCTTGGACAAACGAATCTGCTGTTCTCTTCTCTAGTTTCCTTCTTTAGAAAATTAATGAGTGAGCCCCAAGGACTGCTGGGTTCTCTTCCAGGGCCTACAAGCCTTGAGAAATCACATCAGTAACTACAGTTATTGTGATCATCATGAAATTCTGTGGGTTTGGGTTCACAAATGACTTGGAACTTGTAGTTTCTTTAAATTCTGTTTTGTTCATGTAAGTACGTGTTCCGTGACTCATGACACGTGGACATTTGTTAAGTGGTGGGGGTTTGCAGATGAACCGGAGAGACTGGATGTCCAAAGGGACAGCGCATAGACCCTCTGTGGCCACAGTACTCAGATCTCTTCAGCAATCACGTCTAGAGTCGAAACGGCACCCTTTTCGGCAGTCACGCTAGAATGGTCTGCCTCTCTTCCCGTTCAGGGTCAACTAGAGAAGGTGACATCTGCTCCCAAGCTGAGCCCTAGGTCGCTCCTGTGTCTCCAGCTCCCCAGGCCAATAGCCTGCAGTCATGGCACGGCTGAAAGCCTGCCTTGGAGTGTGTGTCAGGCCTACGTGATGGTGGCTGTCTCCCTTGCTATACCAGCCTCTGTTTGCTTGCTTTTGAGGGAGGGGAGTGGGTCTTTGTCTATGTCCACCAGCATGAGATGGCTTCTAAGACAGCTGGGCGCCGTGGTACACGCTGACCGCATACCCATCCTTGTAGGTCACACGTTGACTTCTGTTTTGCTTGTAGATATTTCTTTCTCTTTGATGAAAGTCAAGACTAACCAGTGCTCCCTTCTCAAAGAATACAAGAGTGATGCTGTTGTTTTTTTGTTGTTTGTTTGCTTTTTATTAATAATTGAGAGCTAATTTCCCAGGAAGCCCAGTGCTGCTGTTTTTCCTCTCCCATGTCTGAAACTTGAGTCAACGAGGCAGAGCGTAAACGTGGGTGCCCAACGCTGGGAGTTGGAGGGAAGAGCAGGACGTGGGTGGTCCGTCATTTTAAGAGTTGATTTTGTGCAGAGACAAACCCCAAGACTGATCTGTGATGGCAGAGGAGATTCGAGCAATTTGAAGGCAATTTATCTGACAGTTCTGGAGAAAGGATGAGAGTCAGGGAACGTGGGTACTGCGAACGGACGTTTTCTGAGCAGCGTGCTACATCTAAGTGCAGCCGATGGAAGACGACGGGTCCTTAACCGTAGGAGCTCTTTGTGTGGGGTTATTTGATCTGGGTTTTTATCCTGCTGCATTCTGTGATCCTAGGCACAGACCTCGGAAGGCTTCCTCTGTATAATATGGTTTTCCTAGCTATGGGCGTCCGTGAGAAGAGGAAAAGAAGATGCAGGACCTGTGAAGCCCCTTTGGTGTTGTCTGTTCTAAGAGACGCCCTGTGGTTTCTCCAGGAATTTCGCGGGACCAGGATGTGGGTGCTTTGAAGAAGCAAGGCATTGTACAGCTTAATTCTGAGCCCATTTAAGCAAAGAGACTGGACGGTTAGTTGCGAGTTTGATCCCTTGGAAAGGAAGAGACAGACAATGTTTCTGAAAATAACTATGTTTGAACATAAAACAGAAATTGCACGAAAGCAATCTTCTGTGTTTGATGGCAATTTCCATTTCTGTTTCAACCACTTTTTCAGACAAAATTACAGTGGAGCTGGCTTCCCCGTTCAACCAGTCTCTGGATAGAAAGTCACCCCAAATCCTCGGCTATTGACTTCGAAACACTGCTTACCAAAAAGGTACCTCTGAGACACACTAACCGTGTGTTTCTTCATAAAAAGAAATCCCAGTAGGACATGAGGTCCGTACCGGTGTGACTAAAACCATCTCACAAGAAGTAGAAGGACACGGCTCAACCTCTCACAAAAGCTCATTGGGACATTTTCGGTAAAAAATGTTGGGAAACAAGGATCTGAAGTTGAGGGCATTTTAGCTACTGATTCCCACATCCTTTCGGGTGGAGGGTGACCCCCGGGGTGTTAACTTCCCGGCAGGAACCCCACAGGTCTTCAGAGCAGTGAGATCGGGGAGCTGCCTAGGGATGTTGGTGGGTTGTGGAGCTGTCTAGGACCGTGGTGCTGAAATGAGGAGAGACAGGAAGACGCAACGTCCGTCCCCGTGAGCGACAAGGCTCATTGGGTTCATGCGGTCCGTGAGGTGCATATATCGTGTGTTTGAGAGAGTCATGAAGAAGGGCATTAAGGCACAGTACACTCATAAGGGAATTGCGTACCGGGGTTGTCCATCAGGATGCCTGACGGTAAAAACCAAGACATGAGATCAGAACGTTGAGCCTGTGTTGGGCCTGGATTTCAGAGTCCCAATGTCTGGACTTTATAGACAGAGAGGCATCAAATAAGGGAATTCTGTACTATGAGAGAACACGCGTTATACTAATTGTCGGCACTAAGAACTAGCCACAACTGTGTCACTCTTGCGCTGTGTAATTTTTGGCATAACAGGCAGGTAAAAGGGCAGAACAGAATTCGATGAGTGGAGAAAGAAGGGTGCTCTGTTGGTGGGGGCTCTTGTTAGGGCAGGCTCAACTGTTGGAGAGGAAGACGGGCCTTAATGAGAACCTTGAAAGTAATGAGTCTTAAAACCCAAATGCGAAGTGAATTTATTTCAACTGGGTTCGATAATTCCATAAGTGACTTTGTGAGAGAGAGAGAGAGAAAAAAGTGTTGGTTTTTAGTTACTCACTAATAAAAAATTCGTGAACCCCACTTACTTCCTGGATCAAAGGCATTTTCTACTAACTCAGCCCTTTGGTCTTTCCCAGGAGGGCAGGATCAAGAACCACTGGCCAGGAGACTTTTCCAGTCCTTTTGGTACCACGAGCGTTTTCACGTTCTGTTCACTGGAGTGATCGTCCTATTAAAGTTGTCATTAATTAAGCATACGGGGTGAGAAGTCCAAGTCAGCTGTAACACGGAAGCTACAAAATCATCAGTCACTGTCTCTCCAGGGGGGATTACACGTTGACCGAGGTATGTCGTCCTGAAGGCATTTCCACCAAGAAACCCGGAAATGGGAACAACACATTGAAATGCCTATCCATACCATAGCTCAGAAGAAAATCCAGCTTTTGAGAGGATAGTCCTTGTGATGGAAGATAGTGCTCGTAACCTTGCTGTTTGCCTCATGCGTTACCAGATTTGTCTGTTAGCGGACTACGGCTTAATTTGCCTTCACTTATTTAGTTCATATGTTGGGTTTTTGGGTCGCTGTCAGTTTAACGCCGTACGTATCTTAAATTCTCTTTGTTCACTCGTATAGTGTTTGGGCTCTTTTCTGTTATTTTCTGACGTACCCTACTCCCCCAACTACACGGACCATTAAAGAGGGAAGCACCGCTTGGAGCACAGCCCGCGTTGATGAGCGCTTAGACTTCTCCAAGGGTCCGTTAGGTGTTAGATCACCGTCAAGTGCCAACACCGTCTTCCGTATTGATTTCCACTTGATGTGGTTGTTTCCGCAAGTGCAGGAAGGCGTTCTGGCTCTCCATGTTCACTTCTTTTTCATGAAATTGTCATTCGCAGTGTGTCCGTCAGATGGTCAGCACTTCTAGACCCGGTATCTGTGCTTCTCCAGCATTCTCAACAAGGGTCCATGGCAGCCTCACGGGGCTGTCTAATGATGGTTGATCTCCGCAGCTCTCTGTTGGCTCACTAACTCTGTGTGGGCGTCAACCACAGGGTCTTCATTCTTGCATCTTCTTGTCCATCTGTCTCCCCTAAGCTCCCACGCACACATCCACATATCGACCCTGTCTCTCGGCTAGTAGAAGACACCCAGGAACCACTGGATAATGTCACTGACCCAGGGTGTAGCCCTCCCTCTGGACGTTGGTCTGTTGTTTGGTGGAAGAGGAGGAGACAGTAACGTGTCCAGTCAGGTGTATAACTTTGCCTTATCTCTTGTTCAGTCTGGACGGGCAATGGGAAAGATGCAGAAAAGAGGAGTTATCGGTAACGTAACTCTTTAGCTGGGAGGTAAATTCCTTGCCGTTGTGTTATAGGGTATAGACTGTGTTTTTCATCTTGAATCTCCTGTTGCTCTTATCAGAATGCTCACTTTGGAAGAAATACCAAATGCCCTTGAACGTACCAAGCTAATAATGTGTAGACCCCAGACGGTGTGGCCCACGTAGATGGTGGGGGTTGATGCACAATCTCCCCCAAAAGGACCAGACTTGGAAATTAGCCAGTTATGTAACTCTGTCCCCAGCCATTTACCCCAGAGCCAATTTCCGTCAAGGGACTCTTAGACCCTCCAGAGTTTATCCACGATGTCAAGCTAAGAATCCCTACATAAGGGCTATCAGACTGATGTGTGACGGGACTTCCTCAACCATCTCTTTCCCCTGAATTCTGATATTCCAATCGAGCCTCTGTCTCAGGACTTAATGACACCTGGTCTTTTCCTTTTCACTAATCCCTTCTAATGGGAGCCTTGACTTTTCATTTGCATTGTGCGTTCCTTGGTAGCGTGCCATGCCATGGATTGGGAGGGCCTGGCAGAGCCCTGGATGCGTGGCAGTTTTTCAATAAACAGTTGTCGACCCATAGCCCTTAGGGTGTGAATTATGAGTTCTAGCAAAAGGCAAGGTTCCATTTGCATAATTATGAGCTGAAGACTGGCAGGGAAAATGAGGTGCTGAACGACTTGAGACTGGCTTTAGTCTGCATTAAGTACATTGAGTCTTCCAAGTTGAAATTTCCAGAAGCCAGAGGATACGTGTTGTCGTGTAAGGAGTTACAAGGAGAACATCCTTACACACTCAGGGAAGGCTGCAGAATTCCAGCATAGTCCGTTAAGAATGATTCCATTAACCATGCTTGGAAAACGTTCCAGGGACATTGAACTTTGGAATAAACATCCGTCTGAGAGACCTTATGTAGGGATTCTTGGCTTGACATCATGGATAAAGTCTGGAGGGTCTAAGAGTGCTTTGATAGAACATCCGATTAGGTACATGTGTGCATTTAAAATTTTTGAAGGAATTTGTTTCTTTGGAAGGGAGAACCCATCGCTATTCCGATGAGATCCTTTTTCCCGAGTGGGTTCTAGAGGTAGAGAATGCCGCCATAGCTTGCTTAGCAGAAGGGGCCCCCGAAAGCACGTGTCATTTCACGCCTGTTGGGATGAGGAGGTAGGAAATGTTCTTTTGAAGACATTTGCCACTAGCAAAAATCTGCACTGTCCAAGTTGTTCATTGGCTACTCTGACCTGTTCTCTCACGAAAAGGTGATGATGCGAGTTACTAGCCTTGCATTTTTCTCTTTTCCGAACTTCTTCTGCATGGCCTTTTGGATTCCTGTAAGAACTCTGTTCTAAGAGTTCTCTGGGCACCACCAGCCTCCCCGCAGACATCTAGTGATGGAGTGGCACGAATCCTGCCTCTCTTCATTCTGTGCTTTTCCTGAGCCCAGCTTAATTCAGTTTCTGCAGGCAAGCAATTTTTCCACCTCGTACCTCCTCTAGATCAATCATTTTGTTAGAATTCATGACTCAACGATTCATGAGAGCTTAGCAGTGTTCACTCTGGAGATTGGACTATGATTACGCATTGCAACAGGTTTGCAACTCACTTTGTTACTTTTTTAAGATTCTTCCTGGCCTGAAGGGTTTGTTCCACATTTTGCAAATACAGATGCTTCATACATGGGGCGAGACCAGGCATAGCTCAACAATAGCTTTCCACACATCAGTCGTGGACCTTTAAAAGTGTGTCCAATCAAGAACAATTATCTGATCATAATTAAAAAGAAAAAAAAAACATGCTTTATAAATATCGGTGGGAACCGATGACGCCTAAGATACTAAACTGTGGTTTCTCGAAGTCTGATCCGCAGGGCCCTGGTACCTTAGCGCAAGTCCACGCCGTGATACGAAACGGTGTGAATTTTCTTTTTGTTCTTCCCTGCTGTACGTTGCTGGTGTATGAGGACCCTGTTTCACTTAAGAAGGTCCTTCCCGAAGCAGGGGACAGTCTTGATGCCATCAAGTCTCAGCACTGGGGTATAAGTCTTATCAATATTCACTGCGACAAGACAGGAAATGTGTGTACGCTGGTAACAATGTCACGGTTTTCGTGGGGGAAAGCGCTCGTCTCGTTCTTCGGGTCTTGTGCTCCGTGGGTCGCTTTTCTTGTGGGATGTCCTTTTCACTTGACAGGATGACTGCTAGGTACACTTCGGACTGGATAATTTGGGAGATGTTGTTTTTGAAAACGATGACAGTGAAACGGTCACCCCGAAAACAACAAGTGACAGCGATCTTGGACAGCTCCCCATGGCTTAAAGACCATTCTGAGGATGCCAGCAGTGATATGAACAATTGAGGTTTTTAGTACTTTTTAGTAGTACGATGTCCAAATATTTAGAGGATCTGCAAAACATACAGAAGCATTATTTTGTACATGAATAATGCATCGTGTTACGGAATCATGCATGGCTAAAACATCCTTTGGAAATGCAGGGTATACCTGTGGATTTCAGTATAGCAGCATATGAAACTTTTTATGGATACTGACTATAGATTCCAAATTTCAGTTAATTGTTAAGAAACTACTCTTAATAGAATGTGGATGTAACATCAAGAAAGAATGCCCGTGGCTCTCTGGAGAAGCTATTAAAATACTCCTGTTTTCCAACCACGTAGCTAGACAAGAGTGGATTTTTGTTTTGCTTTTGTTTTTGTTTTTGTTTTCCAGCAGATAGTAGAATCCAGTCCCTTCCAAAGCCAGGCATTACACAGGTTTTCAAGAGTATAAAAACAATGACACCCTTCTACGTTTTCGGTTTGCAAAATATGCTGATTTCCTACAAACTGATGTTCTCACGTAGCATTACCAAGTCAATATTCTGGAACTGTCTCCGTTTTAATTTCCGCAGTGGAAACCAATAAAGGGATTCACTCTCTCAGAATCCTCAGCGGTCTCTAAGAGTGAAGAAATGCTCAGAACATGAGTTGAGAACTGTCACTGAGAGGTTTCCTGAAACATAGATTTTTATGAAAATCCGCTGAGGGGTTTGACCCCAAGGACTGAAAATTCTAATTCTGGGCCGTGGTCCTCTCTCCTGGATTGTCCCTGAGTTCAGGGGGGCTAGCGTGATCAACTCTACGGATACAATCAGAATCACATACCGTACCCTGCGTCTTACAATCTCAAAGGAAGCAACGATTTGTTTAGTACCCGTTTGGGTTTTTCGATCGACTGGTAGTACGAGGCATGGTTGTCTTTTGGAAACCTGTACGTGACTGATCCCTCCCTGCTCATGTGTGGGGCATGGTCGCTAAGTCATGTGTTCAACGGGAGAAATCAGTCTTTTGTGTTACCTCCTATGCGTTCTGTGGGCTTGCAATCCTGTGGCTTGGATGGATGCTCAAAATATAACGTGCTTTGGTTTTCTGTTCTCTCTCTTTTTTGTTTTGTTTTGGTCTTCACTCCGTTCATTCAGTCACGCGTAAAACACAAATGTTCCTATTTACCAACCTAGTTGCGACTCAACAGGAACAGCTTGTTAAAAACTGCCATTTCAATTAAAGATAACACGGGATACAGCTTAAAAGACGTAATTTCTTTATAATTCCTATGTTATTTGTCTTTAATGTGAAACTCTAAAAATTGAGGAGGGACCTTGTACAGATAATCTGTTTCATAACCTAGAGAAAGGCTATAAAATAATGGTGAACTGTGATACGGTGAGAAGTTGGTGACATGATTTACGTAGAATTCCAGAGGAAAGATTTATATTGAAGGATCTTTGAGAAACAAAAACACATCCTAAAAAAAAAAAAAAATCCACCAATATTTACTTTGATTTAAAAAACGTTGAGCTACGGCACGACTATGACAAAAAGATGTATATTATATGGTTTTCTCCTTTTTTCAAGAATTTCAAGCCTATGATCAGATAGCTGGACAGAGTCGTGCACAGTTGGAAGTGTCCTATAAAATGATTATAAATAGCATGGTCTTCTGGAAATAAGGATAAAGGGTCCTACACAGAGAGAGCAGTTAATAGTAGAATAGTAGTTAATAGTAGAAACAGTAACAATAGTAGTTAATAGTAGAAACAATATTGTTACCATAGTAGCAACAATAGCAGTTAATAGTAGAAACAGTGTAAGAGGTAAAAATTAGGGGTCATAACACCTTAAGATATTCGGTAACCAAACAGAATAGCACAAGTAACATCATTTCAGCCGTGATTTGGGGGATTTTAGGTCTGAATGGGAGAAGGAAATGGGTCAAGTTGGCACTGTAATTTTTTTTTAAGATTTTATTTATTTATTTGACACACAGAGAGAGAAATCACAAGTAGGCAAAGAGGCAGGCAGAGAGTGAGGGAGAAGCAGGCTCCCCGCTGAGCAGAGAGCCCAATGCGGGACTTGATCCCAGGACTCTGGGATCATGACCTGAGCTGAACGCAGAGTCTCAACCCACTGAGCCACCCAGGTGCCCGGCATTGTAATTTTTTTTAAAGGATTTATTTATTTTAGAGGGAGAAGGGAGGTAGGGGAAGAGGGGCAGGAGGAGAGAGAGAAATCCTCAAGCAGACCATCCTCTGAGCACAGAGCCTGACACGGGGTTGATCCCATGACCTTGAGATCATGACCTTAGCCAGAACCAAGAGTCGGGCACTCAACAGAGTGACCCACCCAGGTGCCCCGGCTTGTAATTGTTTTTTAAAAAGACAACAGTTGGCATTGAACCAAAAGCCATCTTGGCAACATCTCTGTAGAGACAGAAGCAAAAGCTGCAGACATCTTGGGTCTTGGAGCGGACTCTGGAGGCGTATTTTATCGATCTTTAAAGCTGCAGTGTAGGAATCATCCAGTGTTCCCAGAACCCGTACGTTCCATACCATTTGGACCATCCATACCATTTGGACTATCACCCATTGGAAGCAAGCAAAGCCGTTACTGTCTGGTTGCTTTTGCAGACTGATCAGGAAATACATTTGCAGGTAGATGTTAACCTGGGTCGGGTGGATGGATGTGAATGTGCCGTAGTCTTCTCAAAATGCACCTTGCGAGAGGCACTGTGTGTTTATGGAGACCTCCTCCTGGAAACCATCGACATAGCCCCTCGACACATTTTACCGTAGAAGAGTACTTTGTTCAACAGCCCAGAGTGGGGAATGCTGGTAAGTCCACAAAACCAACTGTATCCAGTTTTAACCCCGAGGAATTGAACGGAGTACCGTTCCTGATGAGGAAGCTTCTTACGAAGGCTGGAAAATCCACCGTTGTTGGGTTCACTGGTGAATTTCAGAGTCCGAGCAGAAGTCTCTCCCAGGCCACCACAGTCCGACTCTCTGCAGACGTTTTGAGGTGCCGAGCTCAGCCGATGGAGGTGCCACAAAGATGAGTTTGCTGGCTCAGGGCGTGCAGGATTTCCTCGCGTTCTGTCATAGCATCTAGACGTGGGATTCCACACCGGACCCTCGTCGTGTCGAATTCACGCCATAGTTTTGTGGCTATGGTGTGCTGGTGTTTACGTAATCTATTCGTATGTATCCTCTGGTTCTTGGGACAGAAAACATGCTTTGTGGGACTAATGGATTCCCTTTTTACTTGTTAACTGTGAGAAGCCTCTCCCCAGCTGTCGGATTTGGGATATATCCAGATAATAATGTCTCTAGTAAGAAACGACTTAATTGATGGGGAAATACAGCCTTTCATCATTGAAAAAGCCAAGATGAACCCAGATGAACCTCCCCAAATTTTCTTTGAATTGTCCAAAGTAGCCCAGACGTTCTAAACTATTTGGAAAATAGTTTTTTGGAAATGCAGAGATGGGCCTTGATTCAAGAAAATCTGACCCGTCTAGGGGAGGAGTTATAGGAGAATATGGTGTACCACTTACTGGATACTTCAGGGGAAGTAGAGGATTCCTGAGAAAACATAACCTTTCAGAATTGACCTGGAGAATGTAGGAAACTTTAAGCTTTAAAACAAAACAAAACAAAACAAAAAAATCAATCTGGGTCGTTCAGTCAGTTAAGCGTCTGCTTTTGGGTCAGGTCACGATCCCAGGGTCCTGGGAGGGAGCCCCGCGTCGGGCCCCCTGCTGCATGGGGACCCTCCTTCTCCCTCTCCCTCTGCTGCTCCCCCTGCTTGTGCTTTCTCTCCCTCTCCAATAAAAAACAAAATCTTTTAAAAAATATACTACTAGAATGCTTAATTTAGTAGATGGTGTAATGGCTGGTTTCTATTTACTTATTTAATAATTCCAATGTCATTTATGGCATTTCTGAGAGTGGGGATGGGCCAGCGCTGTGGGCACCGCCTGGGAGCTTGTTAGAAACAGAAGGTCTCACTGAATGGAGTACATGTGGTGAAGGGATGAGGCCCAGAGGAATCTGTCATGTAAGAAGCTTTCCAGGTGGTCCTTCATGCAAGCTCAAGTTTGAGAAGCTCCCGTTTAAAATACTGGAGACAGCCGTGTAGGGGAGGAAAAGTAATTGTGTCTCTGCCTGCCGCTCTGACGTCTTGGCTCACACCCAGTCACCAAAGGCAGATTAACAAGAGGAAAACAAAAAAGTGTATTAACATGCACTTGCACTCCTACACACTCACACACAGACACACACACACAAGGGAGATGGGCAGGGAAAATGAGTTCCCCCAGGTGACTTATTAGAGTTTCAGCTCTACAGCGTCTTCAACAAAGAACAGGGTACTGGGGAGAAACGGCGAAGGGAAACCGTGTAGGGCGTCACCGGGTGGGGATAAAGGCGAGCCAGTGGAATTGGTCCTGGAGATGCCCCTGGTGCCTTCTCCAGGCCAGTGGGGTCTGAAGTCCTCCACACACAGTCTTTTGTCCTTTGTCCTTCCAGGGAAAAGGGGCGGAGAGACACCTTTGCAAATTCATGTCCCGCTTTTAGGCAAATAGGGGATCACTGGCAGCTTTTTGGGGGGTTGCATATGTACTGTCTTCCAGTAGAAAATATGCCAATTGTCAATTCGTTTTATACATGAGTTAATCACAGTAATTAAGAGATGGGATGGTGAAATTTAAAAGGAAATAGATTACTCTTCTTTATGAATGCAGGTGAAACATCTGCCTAAAATGTTGGCAGGTAGTACACAGGCACAGCTACAAAGAATAATAAAATCAACTAAAGTGTCATCAATGAACAAAGTTTCAACCTCAGGAATTCTACCAATGTAATTAATGACAATAAAAATGGGAAGTGAGTCGTATCTATTTGATTACGTCTGTGGATGTCCCGTAGACACTTGATACATACAGCAGCCCTTACCAACAAAAAACCTAGGGGCGCCTGGGTGGCTCGGTCGAGCAGGCGTCCCAGTCTTGATCTCCGCTCAGGTCTTGAGGTGGTGAGTTCAAGCCCCGCGTTGTGCCTCATGCTGGGCATGAGCCTACTTAAACAAAAAGGCAAAAAAAAAAAAAAAAAAAAAAAAAAATCGAAGTGAAACAGATGGAGAAGAAAACTGCTTATAAATGATAAATATTATTGACCCAAAAGGACAATCAAGTCTGATAGTGACTCTGGAAGATGTCTCTTCTGTTTGGGAGCAAGATGGTGACATCAGTTTTCATCACTATTATTAAACTCTTTCTGTTTACCTTAGATAATGAAACACAAAAGTGGATGATAAAAAAAAATCCTTTTATTAATTTTTTTACAAAGATATTATTTATTTATTGGTCAGAGAGCACAAGCAGGGGAGCAGGACACAAAGGGAGAAGCAGGCTCCCCGCTGAGCAAGGAGCCCCACGTCACACTCGATCCCAGGACCCCGGGATCCTGACCTGAGCCACCGGCAGACGTTTAACCAACTGAGCCACCCAGGCCTCTCTGACAAAATTTCTTTTCATATGAGAATAGGAGACAAAATTACTTTGACCTTCAGTCTACTCGGAGAGACGTAAAGGCAAAATGAAATTAAGTCCATCTTAACAGGCTAAAATAACATCAATACAAGCTAAGTACACAAGTCAATATTTTTGCTTCTCTGCAACAGTCATAATTTCATAGAAAACGATTCAGAAAATTACCAGCTCCTAGTAATGTTGATAATAATCACTTCACAGGAATAAACTGAGTAAGAAAGACTGAGAACGTCTTTGTAGAAATCTGTGAAATCCCAAGTACAAAATATAAAGCCCAAGCATTTGTAGAGAGAGTCCGTTGTCCTGGATTTGAATATGTAATTTTATAAGCACAAATATGCAAATTGAAGGCATCCCAGTAAAATCCCAACGCGTGGGAGGAGTGGAGGAAAAGGATTAAATATTCTTCATAATAATCTTTTGTGAGAAAGGACAGTGTTTGTGCAGTGATCTCTGGGTCCTTTACCAGAAACCAAAACTTTCCATAAACTTCCTGTTAAAGTAGATCGTATCTTAATTATTATTAAAGCAGATGGTATAGAATATTTTTCATCATTAAAAGAGATATTATTTCAACACGACCGCAGCTGAAAAAGTGGGCAGATTTATTAAACAAGATAGAACTGAGAGATGTTTGAGTACCTGAATTCATATATGCATGCCAATATTAACTGTGTATGTATGTGAGTAACAATATTAACTATGTGTGTATGTGAGTAACAATATTAACTATGTGTGTATGTGAGTAACAATATTAACTATGTGTGTATGTAACAATGTGTGTATGTGAGTAACAATATTAACTATGTGTGTATGTAACAATATTAACTATGTGTATGTGAGTAACAATGTGTGTATGTGAGTAACAATATTAACTATGTGTGTATGTGAGTAACAATATTAACTATGTGTGTATGTGAGTAACAATGTGTGTATGTGAGTAACAATATTAACTATGTGTGTATGTGAGTAACAATATTAACTATGTGTGTATGTGAGTAACAATATTAACTATGTGTATGTGAGTAACACTATTAACTATGTGTATGTGAGTAACAATGTGTGTATGTGAGTAACAATATTAACTATGTGTGTATGTGAGTAACAATATTAACTGTGTGTGTATGTGAGTAACAATGTGTGTATGTGAGTAACAATATTAACTGTGTGTGTATGTGAGTAACAATGTGTAACAATACTATGTATGTATGTGAGTAACAATATTAACTGTGTGTATGTAACAATATTAACTGTGTATGTATGTAACAATGTGTGTAACAATAGTAACTATGTATGTATGTGAGTAACAATATTAACTGTGTAAGTAACAATATTAACTATGTGAGTAACAATATTAACTGTGTGTATGTAACAATATTAACTATGTGAGTAACAGTATTAACTATGTTTGTATGTATGTGAGTAACAGTATTGACTGTGTGTAAGTAACAATATTAACTGTGTGTGTATGTGAGTAACAATATTAACTGTGTATGTGAGTAACAATATTAACTGTGTATGTGAGTAACAATATTAACTGTGTGTGTGAGTAACAATATTAACTGTGTAAGTAACAATATTAACTATGTGAGTAACAGTATTAACTGTGTGTGTAAGTTCGCATGAATAATACAGATTAAATATATACAGCATCGAGCCAAAGTGCAATTCTGTAGGGAAAACAGAAGCCCTGCGTCCCCCGTGCCGGCGTCCCCGCGGTCCCTGCATCCGAGTCCGCGACCCGATCCCTCGCCGGACGTCGTGGACACCGGCGCGCGGAGCACGTGTTTCCTCGGCGGGGACTCGGCCATCCACTGCTTTTCCTGGAGCGCGGGCGGATCGAGGCACCCGGTGGTCGATTGTTTCCCCTGGCACAGCTCGAGTCCCCGAGTGTGTGCTCGGCGGACTCGGTTTTCGGCTGCTCTTCCTGGCGTTGCGCTCGGCACTCAGCTGTGCTCCCTGGCTCCGCCCTGTGGTCGCGGCCTTCCCTGCGCCGAAGGATCCCTCCCTGCGCGGGCCGCAGACTGCTCCCTCGTGATGACGGAGCCACTGCCTGCTGTCCCGGGGCTGAGGCGTCTGTCCCCTCGGCACCCGGTTCTGCCTGCAGGGACGCCGTCCTTCCGCCTGCTGCCGGGGTCGTCCTCTCGGGTCCCTGGAATGACGCGGCCCCTGGTCTTGCTGGACGGACGGTCGCTCCGATTGTCCTCCCAGCGGTGCTTCTGGGGACGACGCGCTACTTTCCAGTCGTCCCTCCTGAGAGGGTTTTCTTGATACTTGGTCATTCAACAAAATGAATTTGTTACCAGCTCTGTTGCCTGGACTGACTCGGTCATCGATTATTTCTCCCACTTTGATTCAGTCATCGACTAAGTCACCTGTGCCTGCTCGGTCATCGACTGTGTCTCCTGCGCCTGTTCGGTCATCGACTATGCCTCCTGCGCCTGTTCGGTCATCGACTATGCCTCCTGTGCCGGCTCGGTCATTGACTATGTTTCCTGTGTCGGCTCTGTCATCGACTGTGTGTCCTGCGCCTGCTCGGTCATCGACTGTGTACCCTGCACTGCCTCGGTCATCAGCTTTTCCCTCTAAAATAACTTGGTCCTCTACTGTTTTTCCTGGACGCACTCGTCATTAGCTCTCTCCCCCAGGGTAATCAGTGACGTCATTCTCTATTTCTCTGGGACTGACTCAGTTACCCGCTATGTCCCACGTGCCGGCGCAGTCATTGACTGGTTACTGATTCCTGAACGAGCTCGGTCATCGACTCTTTTCCCTCGAATCATTCGTCCGCTCTTTCTCCTGGAGCAGCTCAGTCCTCATTTATCCGCCGTCTCCCCTGGGATGACGACGTCATCGACTCTTTCTCCTGGACTCGGTCATCGACTGTGTCCCCTGGGCTGCCTCGGTCATCGACGGTGTCCCCTGGGATAATTGGTCATCGACTCTTTTCCCTGACTGAATCCATCATCGATTGTGTCCCCTGGGCTGGCTTTGGGTCATAAACTGCTTGCCTTGCGGTGGGTCAGTGGCTCTTCCCCAGACTTGCGGGCTCACTCGGCCACTTGCTTTCCGGACTCCGGGGTTGCTCACTGCTGTGTCTTCCTCAGCTGCCCCTTCCAGCGTTCTGCCCACAGGCGGGTTTTTCTTGGCCGAGATGTCACTTCCGGCCGTTTTCAGGTCTTCCTGGACTGTTGCAGTCACTGACGGTTTCCTCGGTCATCGGCCTTTTCCCCTTGGCTGATTTGGTCCTCAGGTGTTTTTCCTGAAATAAATGGGTCACCGACTCTTATTCCTGAACTGAGTCGGTCGTTGACTAATTTCCTTGGAATGAGTCGGTCATCGACTGATTTCCTTGGAATGACTCGGTCATCAACTGAATTCCCTGGAATGATTCGGTCATCGACTGATTTCCCTGGAATGACTCGGTCATTGGCTGCTTTCCCTGGATAAACTCGGGCATTGGCTGCTTTCCCTGGAATGACTCGGTCATCGACTGATTTCCCTGGAATGACTCGGTCATCGACTGATTTCCCTGGAATGACTCGGTCATCGACTGATTTCCCTGGAATGACTCGGTCATCGACTGATTTCCCTGGAATGACTTGGTCATCGACTGTTTCTCCTAGAACGACTCGGTCATCTATTCGTTCTCCTGGAGGTCTTGGACTCTCTCCTTGAATCACTGATTCCTTGAACGATTGTGTCCTTGGCTGCTTCCCCTGGAGCGCCTCCTTCACTCGCACTTTCCCTGACTTGGTCCCTGACTGTTTTCCTTAGACTAACCTGGTCTTCCCGTTAATAGTCTCAGATGATCGCTCCCCGCCTACCATGTCGTCATCGTGTGGTTTCTTTGGAGCGATTTGCTCACACTCTAGGTTTCCTTTTCTTGGCTTTTTTAGTCATTTTATCCAACTCTTTTACCGCAGCCGAGGCATCAGCTCTCTTTCCCGCTCGGACGCAGACTCCCCTGCTTGCTCTGGGTCTCGGTCGTTGGTTTATGCGGGAATGACTCGGCCATTGATTGTTTTTCCTGAAGTGACTCGGTCATCGATTAATTTTCCTGAATGACTCCGTCATCCCCTGGGTTTCCTAAATGAGTTGCTCATGAACGCCTCCCGGAAGGCCTTGGTCGTCCACTGCGTTTCCTAAAATGACTTGGTCATCAGTCCTGGGATGGCTGAATCATAGGCTGTTCTTCCTACAATGAAACAGTGATCAACTGCTTTTCCTGGCATGACTCAGTCAATGCACTGCATTTCCTTGAGTGACTCTGTCATTGATTGTTTTTCCTAGAATGAATCAGTCATCAACTCTTTTTCCTAGAACGAGTAGGTCCTCGACTATTTTTCCTGGGATGACTCTGTCATTGTCTAGTTTTCCTAGAATGACTCGCTTATTGACTGCTTTTCCTGAATGACGCTGTCATCGAGTACGTTTTCCTGGAATGACTCTGTCATTGACTAGTTTTCCTAGAAGGAGTAGGTCATCAACTGTTTTTCCTGGAATGACTGTGTCATTGAGTGGTTTTTCCTGGAATGACTCGGTTATGCATTGTGGGTTGTGGCCGGACTCTGTCGCCCACTATATATGCTGTGGTCACCGTGTCCTTTACTGCGTTTTCTGGGATGAGTGTGTGTCCTGGGCTAGGGCTGCCATCCGCTGTGTGTCCTGGGCTGGCCCTTCATGCACCGGATGTACCGGATTGACCTCGCGCCCACTCTGTGTCCGGGATTGACTCTGTCACCCACTGTGTGTCCTGCATTGAGTGGATCGTCCACTGTGTGTCCTCGGTTGAGCTGGTCATCTGCTGTGTGTCCTGGGCTGTCCCTTTGATCCACCGTGTATCCTGTGTTGACTCGGCCATCCACTACATGTCCTGGATTGACTCGGCCATCCACTACGTGTCCTGGATTGACTCGGCCATCCACTACATGTCCTGGATTGACTCGGCCATCCACTACGTGTCCTGGGTTAACTCTGGCATCCCCTGGTTTTCCTGGACCGACTCTGACATCGACTGCTTTTCCTGGCCCGAGGAAGATGGCTTCTCACTGTTTCGGTTGCAGGTGCTAAAGGCCTGTTTTCTGGGGAGCTGCGCATGCGCGGTCATGCTCCTGGGTGGACACAGGCATGCACATCTGGGGGCACCCGCACGCACCCTTCCCCCCCGCAATTCTGCAGTCTGCACCCACTGAGGACCGCAGGAAGAGCGCTCGCAAGGCG
The DNA here is from genome assembly GCA_004024625.1 of Mellivora capensis. Taxonomy (NCBI): domain Eukaryota; kingdom Metazoa; phylum Chordata; class Mammalia; order Carnivora; family Mustelidae; genus Mellivora; species Mellivora capensis. Next base: position 138,357 of record PISX010002327.1, on the reverse strand, counting down.
AACCTCCTGCAGACAATGTGTGTCCCCCGGCTTGCTCAGTGCACAACGCTGTCTACTGTACGTGCTGTTCAGCTCGTGCGGACCCTCGGGTTTCGGTGCCCCTTCTCCGTGCGCTGAGGAAGGACTCACTGGGATCATTGGTTCTCTGTTTTCCAGCTATCATTTGCAAGACACCTGGGATTTCTTTTTTTTTCCCCCTAATCCTTAGGCCTCTAATTGGCTTATTCCTTTCTCTGTGCGTGAGCAAACACCTCCGACATGATGGTGAACATCTGGACGGATGTTTCGGGTCCTTGCATGTCTTGGGTGAATCCTTCTTGGTCATGGCACATTTTTCAGTGGGGTCGTAGACTGTTTCGCGATATTTTATTTAGTATTTAAGCAGGAGTACTCGTAGCTGATAGGAGTCTGACATTTTTTCATTAGAAACTGACACATTGTTAGTGAGAATGTGGACTCTTTCGTTACGAATTTCAGTATCGGAAAATAACATAGCTTTCACTTGTGTGTAAACTTGACATATTAACGTAAAATTTTTTATTGCTCTTATAAATGTTTGCAATTACATCTCAGTATCAGAGGCTGACAACGATTATCCTTTTAAAAGTATGTAAGTAAACACTTCAACAACTGAAAAATGTACATTATTATGTTTTCTTCCTTGAATCAGTATTTATATTTCATCTGTGCCAAGAATGTTATCCTCAACACAAAAGGTTTTTCTGAAAATATTGATCGTATCAGTCTCCTTCTTTATGACCACATTTGTGTATAAACTGGAAGGTGACTTTTATTCCTAATTCCTGAAACAGTAGTTATTTGACTCTTAGCCCCCTTTTCTCAGTTACCATATTTCTATTACAATGTATCAAAACACAAATATATACCGTATTTTATAACGTGCATTTTTATGAGAGATACGTGGGGACGATAAAATAATAGGACAGCATAAATAGGTTCCCATATTCTCCCGGCCCTGTCGTCGCACTTTGAACTAAACATTTAGGTACCGAACAATGCCGTCACTCCTAGAATAAATGCTGACACCCCGCCCAATCATTTAACTCAAAACGTTGACCAGCGTCCTTTAATCTGGGGTAATCACTACCCAGTGTGAGCCAACCACACTCAGGAGGGGTGTATGGTTATCAATTCTTTTGATAAAGCCTGGCTGACAGGCCTCTCCCACTTGTCTCAGTCCTATCTGACGTTGAACTCGTAGACTCATGGTTTTTACCTGATTACATTATGGTTGGGTTTTACTACCATGGATAACTATACATATAACTAAACTAATTATAACATGTAACTAAACTATGTAACTACCTGTCTATATATATACAAAGTACGTATATAGAAACTATATATGAACTATGTATATAAACTGTTTGTATAAACTATATATGTAAACTATACATATATGTTATATGTATAACATAATAAACTTTTGCAAAAATGTAGATTACTAGAATGAACTTTAGAAAGTACTACATGTTTTATTTGTGTGTGTATGTGTGGCTATGATACCGATGGAAGATTAGAGTGTAAAGCTGAAATAATGGAAACGTTCTAGATGGTCACTGTTATTGTCATAGGAAAGAGTTTATAAGGCAAATATGATTCACAGAGACAAAGGACACTGTGTAACACAAAACAAGATATTCAACAAGAAAATACTCAAAAGTCTAAACTTGTATGCAATGAACAATTTTCCCAAAAACAAGAAAATTGGGGCTGCTGGGTGGCTCAGTCCATGAGGTGTCTGCCCTGGGCTCGGGTCATGATCTCCAGGTCCTGGGATCAAGCCCGGCATCAGGCTTCCTGCTCAGTGGGAAACCTGCTTCTGTCTGTCCCTTTGCCCCTTCCTAAGGCTCATTCTCTTTCTCTCTCTCTCAAATAAGTAAAACTTAAAAAGAAATTCAATAAAATCAAAGCTACAGAGAGATAGTGACAGTGCTACAGTAACTAACAGAACAAGAAAAAGTCAAAAAATTGAAAAAAAAAGAGCATGGGATATTAAAGCAAAATATATTGAAAATTTAAACAGCACAGTTAAAAGTTGATAAAATAGGTACATAATAAAACTTTGCCCATTGATAGGAGCGTAGGTGTGATATTCAAATAAGAAACATGGATGAAAGTATCCATGTGCTGTGACGTGTCTCGATACAATAAGCGGAGGCCATCCTCTTCTCTGAACATGATGACATTAAATTTGAAATCAAGTTAAAATATAACTGGAATCGCATATTGTTCACAATTAAAATGTAATTCTTTCAAAAAAAATTTATTTTGGGGCACCTGGGTGGCTCAGTGGGTTGGGCACCTGCCTTAGGGCTCAGATCATGGTCTCAGGGTCCTGGGATTGAGCCCCACGTCGGGGTCTCTGCTCAGCTGCAGCTCGCTTCTCCCTCTCCCTGCCACTCCTCTGGCTTATACTCTTTCTCTCTCTGTCCGATAAATAAATAAAATCTTAAAAAAATTAAAGTCTTTTAAAAAATAAATAAAAATGATTTATCGTCTTTATTTGAGTGAGTACGCATTGGGGGAGGGGGAAAGAAGAGCGAAATCTCAGACTTTGCGCTGAACGTGGAAAGGGACTTGATACTTGTTCTCACGACCCCAAGGTCATGACCTGAGCCAAAACCAAGAGTCACATGCTTAGCCGGCCGTGCCACCCAGGCATCCCTAAAATGTAATTCCAAATATTAATACTTTAGGAAAGAAAGGTTACGTGAAAATGAGAAAGTAGGTCTAAACAAATGTATTAGGTATGAAAATCCATGAAATACTACTAAAATGGGACCAAAGGGAGATTCATAGCCCAAAATATTTAGAGAGGGGACAGGGTAGAGAAGTTTTAAACATAATGAAGTAGTCTTGCAATGTAAGAATACAGAAAATGAAAAAAACAAGAAAAGATCACAAAAGGACATTGGGGCACGAATCTTTTATGCGTACTCTACACAACTGTGTCTTCTGTTCTTTGTTATTGTAGGAACTAAGCGGATGGTAGACAGTAAGCCTAGAACCCAAGGCACTTTGTGTCTTTAATCTGCATACCGTGAATTACTCATCCCTCGTTGGCCTAGTCCAAAAGAGTTTGGGAAACGGGATGGAGGTTCTGTTTTTCCTTAAATTCTCAATTCCTCAAAATGTCCTTACTTCCCCCCATGATTTTGGGTGCCCAGAAACTTGGTCCAGGCAGCAGGACATTTGCTGGGTGGCAGTGTGTTTAGCTTGTAAATATAGCGGTGGACACTCGGTGACCCAGCCTTGCCCATATTTCGGCAAAGCGAGGAGAACAAGCAAGTCATGCTGTCTTCCGTGCAGTGGCGGTGTGGGCGAGTGTCCACGGAATGATCCTCTGTGCATGGACACACGCAGGAGACGAAGACAGAGTTGGCAGCTGGGCCGTCACACCACTGTGTGCCCTAGCTGGGTCATCCCAAACAGCCCATGTCTCCAGCCTACCAAGGGGCCATCCTCAATGACTGAGGAGTCGGTGTGAAGGTGAACGCGTGTAGGTGACGTCAGAGCAGAGCCCGTAGGGGGCTGGAGAGGCTCCGCGGCGTGTGATCTGCTGATGAGAAGTCTGTGCCCTCTCAGCGGCGAGCTCCTAGCGGTTCCTATCATGGGACACTCTGGAAAGCCATGTGGCAAGACCAATGGAAGCCTGTGATCGCCGGCAGCCCTACTCCTGGTGAAGAGGAACTTCCATGTGGGTGCAGACGAAGACATTAGGGTAGTTTGTCCCAGATAGGGTGCCGGGTGGGTCATGTTGAACAGCTAACTACTCGAGAGATCAAAGTGAAAGGAAGGACATTACTCACTGTAATGAAACGAAGCAGGAGCTCTCTGTGGGCAGAGACAGACCGGAGAGCCCGAACTGAGCAGAAAATCTGACAAAAATCTCTGGAACCAAGAACCACACTAGCATAAATGTCTGTTTTCTATGTGCTCATAATTTCTATCTTTGCAAAGACTTGTAGAGTATATCGAAAGGGGACTGCACGTCCCAGTCATAGATCAGGGGAAGACGACACCATTCCAGGCCGGAGCTCATTTTCCAGATCAGCTCAGAATCGTGGTCATATTTAATCAACTAAAAAAATGACGAAATACATGATTAAACCTGGTAGAAGCCGTGGGATATTCCGCATAACGTGTTTATGAAGCTGGAAGAGAAGAGACTCCTGAAAATCAAATGTGCAACTTCCACTTACTATATATTTTCCGGTGAGGAAGTCTCGATAGCTTAGGATTTGGATATTACACACGATTCATGAGATTTTGTGGGGTTTTTTTTCTTCTCATCTATAATATGTGACTCTATATTTTTCTCATCCTGAGAATCATGCCCAGAAAGTCAATCTGTTGTTTTATATTCCTTTCAGCTGCCAAGAAAAAAAAAATTCACTTTTACCTTCTGTTAAAAATCTGTAGAACTTTCACACACAGTGGATTTAAAAAAAAAAAAAATCCTCCCAATTCAATAGTTCCTATGAGAACGATGTATTCATTAGCCAGGATGATAGAGAACAGAAATGTTGTTGTTGGTTTTTAATTAACATGGTTTTTCATTTTATATCCTGGGTTTCTCAATGTTTGTTTTCAAAGATTTTATTTCTAAAGAACGTCTTCCCTCGACATAGGGCTCGAACTCACAGTTCCAAGATCAAGAGTGGTGCACTCCAGTGAGTGAGCCAGCAGGGTGCCCCCTGGGTTTCTCAGTTTGAAAGTAAATGGAAATGTTTAAAGATCATACCCTAATATTGCAGTAAACACTTTGCTAACAGTTTATTTTCAAACCAGGGTAAGTTGGCTATGAATGTGTTTAAATCTTCTAAGGCACAAAGCGCTTGAAAACTAATGGTAGAATCAAGGTCTACACATATGAGAATATATCGTGATTATGCCCTGTAGACGATCAAAATAAGACATGATCGTGTAAGAGGAGTGACTTTTACTAATCCTACTAAGAGTGGGGGAGATCCATTTGTACATTCACAGCGAGAAAACATGAAATCTAGGACTTATGACCCACATGATCTTGGTTAGCTTTGGGGCCGACAACTTGTGAAATTTCCACGTTGGCAACATTGACAAAAACATTGAGAACACACGGGGCAACCCAAGAGCTCTGTTAAGTGTTCGTTGCCCTAATTTTGTCAATTATGAAGGGTTAAAATAGTTTGTAAGACGACTAGAGTCTGCCTCGTCAACAGGATCATTCTCAGATGAAAGTTCTCCCATCTGGGTGTGTACAGTACCTCCTCGGCAGACATCCGGGCATAAAGCCCACTTTCATGAGTAGTACTTCAAGTGCCTACTGCAGCCAGATCCTCGTAACAATCATTCTTTAGATTTTAATGTCATAGATTTTGATTTAAGTTCTAATTTTTTTTTTTTTTTTGGACTGTGGAATGGTAGGTGATAGAAGCCACTCCACCTTTTTAGAGGATATCGCAATCAAACTCATTTGATGATAATTTGCCAAGCATTTGCTCTGATAATAAAATAATTATATTAATTAAAGCTACTGTTCATTCCACATACATATATGCAACACTCTTATGGGCCAGGCACTTACACTGGGTGATAAAAATAAGCAGAGTAGGAAAAATATATACACCTTCACTTGCCTTCTGTACGCGTATGTCCATTTGCTCAGAGCTGGAGTACGTGCACTTGTTCCAGGTCCTATGGATGTAAAGACCAAGATTACAAAGGTGAGGAGAAAACCAGTCAGCAACTTGCTCTCTGGAAGAAGATAGTCTATTGGGATAGGTTGGTTGGACAGTTCCTCCAGCAGAGGAAATTGCATGTGCAAAGGCCCTGGGCAGGAAATTCCAGACCCAGGCGAGGCAGCAGGGTTATGGATTTCTGTGTCTATCCTAGAACTTAGAAGTTACTAGAGGCTCGGGGCGCCTGGGTGGCTCAGTGGGTTAAAGCCTCTGCTTTCGGCTCAGGTCATGATCCCAGGGTCCTGGGATCGAGCCCCACATCGGGCTCTCTGCTTCTCGGAGAGCCTGCTTCCTCCTCTCTCTCCCTGCCTGCTTCTCTGCCTACTTGTGATCTCTGTCTGTCAAATAAATAAATAAAATCTTAAAAAAAAAAAAAAAGAAGTTACTAGAGGCTCTTACATGGGAATTGGACTTACATCAGACTTTCTAACTGAGGACAGGCTAGGATGGATTTGAGAGACAAAGACCGGCATGGCATGGATTTGAGGGACAGTCAAAGACCAGTCAACTTGGTGGTTCGCATAGGTTTGTAGAACTAGGAGGTGCAGAGCACACACGTAAACTTATATCCGTGAGGACTGCAGCCAGCACCCTTTACTGCACTTAGGTGAGGTCTTTTCTGGTCAAGGAAACTTGCTTTGGGTTGAGCCACAAAAACCAATGGCGACAATGGAAACCATTGTCCATTTTTGCTGGTTGTCTATTTCTGAGGCACTATTCAGTCCCTTTTTCAAGATAATTCGCTCTTTCTGTAGCTCCAAACCGGCCCAGAGCTAACCCACCCATGTTATCAGGGTACCTTTAATTTAGCCTGTAACAGAGCAAGGGGAGGCACGGGCTCTGCACGCTAGCGTCCATAAATCTCTCTCGAGCAAGAATATAGACCTATTCTCCCCATTAAATATGAGTAACGGGCTAAATTGTATGGTGCTGGCAAGAACAGTGCCGATGTACATAAACAAGAAAGCAACACTTCTGAGGACATTCATAGAACCCTGGAATCTGTACATTGACACAGAAAGGATACCTGTTTAGGGGTGCCTCAGTGGCTTGGTCTTCAGCTTCCAACCCTTGATTTGAGCTCAGGTCAGGATGTCAGGGTCGTGGGATCTGAAGGTCGTCAAGCCACATCGGGCTCCATGCTGAGTGCAGAGTCCGAGATCTTCTCTCCATCTCCCTCTTCTCCTCCTGTGTGTGTGTGCGCTCTCTCTCTGTCTCAAATAAAGAAATCTTTTTTTTTTTTTTTTTTTAAGAATAGAAATCTAAAAGCACAGATGTGTTCTTAAAAAGAATTCTAACAATTAGGGGAAAGATTTCATACAGTCTCTGAAAGAATTCTCCTGTTGGGTGGGTAGAAGCAATGACTGATTTGCAACTAGAATTTGATCTCTTTGCAGACCTTTATGGAATGTTACGGTTTTTGCTTGTTAGGAATTTGAAGACTCTTTGAATGTTGGTTTTCTTTCTTGTTCGTCTTGGCTTCTGATATATTCACAGGCATAAGGAATGTCAGGTACGTAGATTGACTTGTTGTATTTTTATCATTGCTGCTCGTTGGTGGCAGAACCCCTGGTTAGCTCAAGGAAGTGGACAGCATCCCAGTGCCTAACTCGCAGACCTAGTTCCACTGATGTGCACGTGTTGCTTTAATAACTCACGGAGGGGCCGAATGTAGACACACAGACTTGGGTTTGGTCCTGTCTGTCATTCACAAGCTGACTAATTTATTGAACATGTCTCTGGGTTAAGCTTTCTTATCTGTAAAATGCTAAAAATAGTACCAGCCATACTAGGGAGTTGTTCTAAGGGAGCAAGAACCGAGAAAGGTAAAAGCCTAGCTCATTATAAATAGACCCTACATGGTAGAGTTGTTACTGACCTCTTTGCAAGCAGAGAAATGGCACGACGAAGTTATTGCTTATGATCTTACAATATGCACATGATTTTCCAGTATAATGCCTGCAAAGAGGCATTCTTAGGTTTATCCACCACGACAATCTCAAATTGATTGGAGATAGTATTTTGAGTGATCCATCCTTCAGAAATTTTTCAAATTTCTTAAATAATGAGATAGGGAGATACCCTTGGGTGTCTGTTTTCCATCCAAGTGAATCAGTCGAAGGTGCTGGATTCAAGAGGAGAATTGGCCATGGTCTTCGAAGGGAGGGACTCTACGTACCAACTGGGATATCTCAAACTCCTTCCTAGCACAATGCCTGGCTGATGGAGGGAATCGCTAAATGCCACACCCTCTCCTCTTCCCTTCCTTTTCCTTCTTCTCGTGCATCCTCCTCCAAGATTATAACTACCCCAAAGGAGAGGCAGCAAGAGGCCACAAAGACCCTGCCTTACCTTGGGCATTTCCATATCGTAATGGCAGTGTTCATCCAATGCAATGAGTGACATTCTTTAAAAACAAACAAACAAACAAACAAATAGGTGTTGATAAGCCATATTAGCACTGAAGTTCCGGAAAGAAACACAAGTCGTCTATAAAGACAGAGAGAACAAAAATGGCCGAACTTCTTTTCAAGACAGATCAAAGTAAACAGATAAGGTCTGCGTTTTCCATCCCATGGGAACAGATCTTTCCTGCAAGCACTGAAGACATCAGCCCTCATGGTCCTGGTGAATAGCGTGCTGTATTCCGCAGCATGTGTGGTCAGTAAAAGTGAATGGACGAATGGCATTGGGTGGCTCCATTGGTTAGACGTCCAACTCTTGATTTCGGCTCAGGTCATGACCTTGGGGTTGTGGGACTGAGCTCCACATTAGGCTCCATGCTCGATATGGAGTCTGCTTAGTGTTCGCTCCCTCTACCCTCCCCCCTCCCACTCAGTCTCTCTCTCTCTCTCAAATAAATACAAAAACTTTTTTAAAAAAGTGAACACATGATTGAGATTGCAAAATCATGTTCTGAAGATCTAGGTTGTTGTTGAAGGTTGAAGGTTCAAGGTAGGAGAGGGGCCCATTCGTCTAGAATACCTTGGTTCCTTTGGCTAGGGGACCACATGTTTATCTTTATTTGGTTCACTTTTATTTTTTTTTTAAGATTTTATTTATTTATTTGACAGAGAGATCACAAGTAGACAGAGAGGCAGGCAGAGAGAGAGCAGGAAGCAGGTTCCCCGCTGAGCAGAAATCCCGATGCGGGACTCGATCCTAGGACCCTGAGATCATGACCTGAGCCGAAGGCAGAGGCTTAACCCACTGAGCCACCCAGGCGCCCATTTATTTGGTTCACTTTTAGATTTTCTTTAGCTACAATGTCTGTAGCCACCTCATCCCTCCTCAGCAACTGGAGGAACATGCCTGGATCCATCCGTGTGATAATGACCGAAGTGTGTTGTGGGAGGTGGAAAAAGTCAGGGACCTGAGGAACAGACATGGTAGCTCGAAATAGGATCAGAGGTAGAATTGTCCAGAACAGGGAAGGTGATGGAGAGTTTGATGGTCTTAAATGCCAGGCTGATACGTTTCAAATGAAAACTGACCTATGGGTTTAGATGAGATTGGGCGCATTCAGGGTGGTATGGCCGTAGACGATCTATAGGTTTAGATAGAACTTCTTTTGGCTTCCCGCTAAAATAAGAAAAGCAAAGAAAAGGGATTGACCCCACAAACTCTGCACTGTGTGAAGGTCAGTCTCTGTCTGTCTGTGATCACCCTGGGTCTCACACAGATCCTGACATCTGATCACTACTCAATAAATACTTCTGAAACCATGAGCACATTCAGCTGGGGATACCAGGTTGAGCCAGCAGTGACTGAGCAGTGGAGGGAAGTTAGTGGTGGGGTCTATGGGTACCCGTTAGGCGCGTGATCATTGTACAGACATTCTCTGTGTTTCTGATGCTCGTCCTACGCTTACTGACATTATCTTTGTATCTTAATCTCTTTACTTGGAATACTTCACGTCCCCTTCTGAGAGGGATGTGGAGCTGCTGTCCCATCCTGTGTCCATAACTCGGAGAAGACAACTGAACCCACTAGTATCCTCCCCAGGATAATAGATCCAAGAGAGAACTCACCTTCTCTCTTGGAGAACACTAGCTTCTAGTGTGTGTTTGTTTGTTTGTTTTCTTAAATCTTTACATTAGAGTGAATCCGTGCAAGGAAATTTAAAGAAATCAGCCATGAGTGCCATTGAAATAATTTGGAAGAACGTGAAGGGACGGTGGGTGTTTCGTTTAGGTGTTCTTGGATTTGTAGGCCAAGCCCCAGATTCTGGTGCAAAGAGCAACGTTCCCCTGGGTTCGAGAGGGGGTTCGAGAGAGTCTTGAGAAGAACTCTCTCCAGTGCGGATGAGAAAATCGGGGAAGTTCTTCCAGTCCTGACTTTAGAAAATCTAGTTTAGCATAATCACACTGGATTCGTCTGGGTATGTTATGATATGTAACCCTATGATCCATAATTCCTGCCACGAAAGGCCCTGCACAGACCTACACTTTCTCCCTCGTTACTCGGCTAGCTGCTGGAGTATTCCAAAAAGGGGGGGAAAATGGAATGAAATCCAGTCAAAGTAGGAAAGCTCTGGAACGTACCAAGAATGACAATGTTGGGTCGTGGTGGGCTCTCATGATCACCTCCTTCCACTGGCCTCAGGGTCCAGTCCTTTGGGAAAGGCACACCATGGAGAATATGGCCCAACACACTGAGCCTTGATCAGTGGGAGCAAAGAAACGGTGTGTTTGTTCAGGCAAAGAATGATCAGAAGCAGAGTGAGGGTCTCAGAGCCCCTAGGAGTGCTGGCATTGCACGCACCCCTGTAAGACTTAGACATAATCAAGGAGACTCTTGTCCCCCTCACAAATATGTCTTGTTTCCTACTAGCAGTGCATGAAATTGATCCGTCCTGCAACCCATTGTCAATACTTCCAATAAAATAGGTATCTCCCATCATGTTGAATGACAAGTGGAAGGTAGTCTTAAAAAATGATTTCAGAGGACAATGACTTGGTTTCCAAACAGCTTGCAAATGTTCTTATAACACAGGGAGGGGGGGGAGACAATGAATTATTCGCCGCTGGAATTCCCCGGGGCATCATGCATTGTGTGGAGTAAGTCTTTTAGGAGAGCTAGGAGTGAAATCTTTGAAAAAGGAAAAACAAGGTTCCCTGATAAATTCTGGCCAGTCCCACCTGCCCTCTGGATGCCGCCCAAACAAAACGTATTGTTTCCGATTGCCGTTTCGCCGGGATCGCCGTTTCGCGGGGGCCTGTCCATAGCTGTGTCTTTTGTCAGATCGTCATTTCCCGCCAAGACCTCTAAGGAAGACTTATCTTTACAGAACCAAAGGCATCTACCATTGGCGCAACCGTTTATTTAAAATTTAAATGCATTAGTGATTTACGCATCCTAATGCCAAATATGGCATGCTGTTCACAACAACTCTCATAATTTGGTTGCCTGTTGAGAAATTTGACACAGTCATTTTGAGAAAAAAAAAATAGTACCTCATCTTCTGTGGATATGTCTTCCGATTTTTGTACTGAGTCCAATCTTCCTTAAAAAAAAAAGGCATAAAAATGAAATTAGACATTTGTTGAATGTGGGAGATAATTTTCACAGACGGAAATGGTGTGAATGAGATGCAAGCAGATGGTAGGGCAGTATGGCTGCCTGCCCGCTCTGTCTATGGGACAGAAGTCGTGTCAAGGTGAATGGGGTAGTGAAAATAGGAATGTCCCTATCCTCCTTCTGCCAGAAAAGCCAACTGACTTCTCTGACTCCTGCCTTCATCAGGTTGAAGGGAAAGTTCCCGAGGGATGAGTTTACACTTTGTAACGATGTTGAAATTCAAAACAAAACAAATAAAACCTATTCCTTCTTCTCTGTTTTCCAATATAAGAGAGGAACACCAAGATGAATATTTTCTCTTTGAGTGGACATCTAGAAAGCAGATCCTGAAGTGCAGGAGAGCAATGTTGTCCCCTTGGGGGACATTTGGCAATCCCTGGAGACCTTTCTGGTTGCTCCAAGTTGCAGGGGGAGGGGCAGGGTGTGACTCACATCTCGTGGTCAGAGGACGGGGATGCTGCTGGGTGCCCTAACCGAGCACAGGACGTAGCTCCACTCTTCCCCTAGCACAGCACAGACAAAGATTCAGCCCAGAGGTACTCTTGGAGAATGGAGAGGAAGAGGTCTTGCTTCAGAACCTTCAGGATCACAAACCAGGTGCCTACCGCTTCCTGCCACGTCCTGGGAATGGACGCTAAGTGCTGGGTGTAGGGACGAGACTTGTGCTGGAGACTGAGGTAGGTTCCCCCTTTAGCCAAGAAACGCTGAAGAAACAAACACCGTAAACCCCACGGAGCCACGGTATTCTAGAGCAAATTGGGAAGGTGCCAGGTTCCATAACTGGTTTCTAGCAAATGCGTGCTTTATCTGTATATGGAAACAAGGAGGTTGCTTCCTTCATGTCGGAAAAAAAAAAGTAGCTTATATAACCCAAATGAATTGTTCTCTTTTAAAAAAAAAATAGCTCTCTGTTGTTGTTAATGAAAGAACCTGCCTCTGCCTTTTCTCCCTTCTCATTTTTCTTCTCATTCCTTTGTCTCTCTCTCTGCCGTAGGATGGCTGTGGTCACCCCCATTTAGTTCATTTATGTGAGCAACGCAAACATCTTTAATTCCTCTCTGTCTTGTAAAGTCGTCTGAGTTTCCGAGGATAGCTTAATTGCCTGAGTAGCAATTAAGATTTTAGCTATCAATCTGGCAGTTTTTCCTCTCAAGGGCAAATACCAAAAGCTAAATTCCCAAACTTCCCTGTGACATGTAATTTATCCCAGAAACATACCAATAGGAATCACCAGTCATGATTATCTCAGCCAGTCGCTTCTCTTTGGAGGTTCCCAAAGGGAAAACACAGCCATTGCTTGTCTTTAAATCTACCACGGGCAAGTTAGTGGCCGTGAGAGATGGGTTGTTACTCTGTAGTATTAACACACGTGCCATTCATGATTGCTCACAGCCCTGGAAACATCGTCTCGTTTCTTCATTTCTCGCATCCCCGTTTTAAATTCTGACTCCGTGCCATAGACATTGATAAGCAAACGATACAAAGGAAACCCACTTGTAGCATCTCCCACGACTGAGGTGCGGACTTGGATTTCTGTGGGCCACCGTGATGGCTGCCGAAAGCTATTTCCTGATGACATCACGGAGTTCCTCCTGCATCTGGCCGCTTCTTTGTTGTTGTTCTAGGAGTTTCTCTTGGGAATACATCTAGGGGTCTACTTTTATGTCCCTTCCAGAGACTAGGCTATGCTGCTTTCCCACGACATTCTTTTTGCTTCCATTTCCTCAAGTCGATTGTGTTATCGGAAAGTGTGTTGGCCAACTAGAGCTAGAACAATCTGTACGGTAGCAGTGATAGGAAAACAAAGGCCTACCGAATGCTTATGAAGATGGTGATAACCCGAGTCTTCCCTCTTGTATGTTAACCTTGCTGTTTGGGCTCTGGGAATGTCTGTTATAGGAGTCAAACTGTTTCTTGGTTGGAAGTACCTTATAGGTTTGAGCCTGGCTGCGTGTACTGCCTAGTATCCCACCGACCCCATGAGATGCTTCTCCAGGGCCCAGAGTATATGCCAGTGGTACAGATGAAGACACTTTCTACTCTGCGATTCTCTCTTTGCATTACCTAGCTGCAGAATGCATAGTTCACGGATAGAGGTGTGTGTGTACGAGGCACTGGCTGGTCGCTTTTTACCCCATATGTATTCAAAACGAGTACTTCACTGAACCGGATGGGTATTTTGTTTTTTCACATTAACAAATTAATATTTCAACATCTAAGGAGATATTTTCTAAAACCTTCATATTTACTTTTTAGTTTTTAAAAACATTTTATGTATGTATTTTCGAGAGGCAGAGAGTGAGAGAGAAGCAGAGGGAGAGGGACAAGGAGATTCCCCGCAGAGCACAGAGCCTGATGTGGGGCTCGATCCTACAGCCCCGTGATCATGACCTGAGCCGAAATCAAGGCTTGGACGGTCAACCAGCTGAGCCACCCAGGTGCCCCTAAAACCTTTATATTTAAAGGAACATTTACTATTTCCTACTTGCATAACTTGCCTCTCTCATCAACAGAGTAAGAGTTCGGTCAATATATTTTACTCTGGTCCTTACCCCGCTCATTGGCCTTATATGGAATCACCAACCAAGAGCCCAGCTTTGCTTTCCGAAGACCTAGAGGAAATAGCTCCTTGAAGGAAATGGGAGTCACACAGAAAGAAACCAAGAGGCCAGTAAGAAACACGCTACTGAGGATTTGCAAGTCAGGTGTACATGAAGATCATGGAATTTTGATGCCCTCTTTAGCTACGTAAGGCTTCCTTCTACATCTTTTGACTTGAAAAGGTTTTTTGGTTTTTGGTTTTTATCAGGGTGTGAAGTTGGCTTCCCTGAGTGGTGCTCCCATTTGGTAAGTGAAAAACATCAATGCATGGAGAGGATACGCAGATGAGTTGGGACCCTATGAGACACTGGTGCCCGGACTTGTTAAGGATGTTTCCTTTGAGCTGGGAACATGGAGAGGCACAGAGGAATAACCAAATGCTTTGTCCAGAGAGATTATAGTCAAGACAGAGTGGTTGATGAAACACCACCAGTCCCACGTTTCACAGAAATACACACAGGGTCCTCGTGAGAGTGCTGCTACTCATGTTAAAAGTGCTTCTGATAAAATTCCTCTGACACTACATACTTTGAATCGATATTTTTATACCTTATGCAAAACTATGAAAATGTGGAAGAAAGCAGAGACGCAATTATCATTCGCTCTCTGGGGAGAAGAATCATTCATTGCCTACTCTTTGGGACTTATTTAAATCTCGTCAGTCACATGGTACCTTACAGTAGATAAGCCTTTTTAAAATGAGTATTGTGGGGAGCCTGGCTGACTCAGTGAGTAGAGCATGCAACTCTTGATCTCAGGGTTGTGAGTTCTACCCCCAAGGTCACTGTAGAGATTACCTAAAAAAATTTTTTAAAAACTAAAATGAGTATTTCATTTGGTGTTCATAAGCTATTGCGAAGAAACATGGGGTAGATATTGCTTTAACCACACTGAGGCCACCGGAAACCAGTTCTCCTTCTTCTCAGCCATCCTGTGATCCCACATTCGCACATTCATAAGATGATCCCACATTATGGAGTGAGATGGGACAGCAAGACGCAAATCGAAAGCAAATTCGTTTCCCTGAACTGTGTGGTGAGTTTTTCCGCCTTGTCATTTTTTCCAGAGAAGACTATATGAAGGAGCAAATAAAATACTAAAAGGGTGGCAAAGACCCCAGGAAAATGCGCTTTAACCAAATCAGAAGAGACCCCAAATCGTGCAGGGGAGGAAGGGGATAAAAAGTTCAGAAAAAAAAAAAAATTTAAAAAAGAAAACAAATAAAAAACATAAAAAAGAAAAAAAAATATATTAGACTGGTGACTAGAACAGGGTCACCCACTTAATTGTGGGGTATTTTGGTCTCTTAGAAGAAAGTACCTCCCAAAATTTTAAAGAATGAAAAACGTATATAAAGGTAAACACAATGAAGGGATGGAATATGCCTATAAAGATGAAAAACAAAAAAAAATTTTTTTGATTTCTAAAAAAAAGGGGTTTGATTAAGTTGGTTGGGAGAATAAAGAAAAAGAAAGTGGAGAGAATTTGCTCAGGCTTGAGACTAGAACAAGCCCAGAGCTAGATTTAGGGTGTATTTTGATCCACTAGAGGAAGTTGTACCCCAAATTTTTTAGAAGAAAAAAACCCTTATGTGAATACAAAAAATAAAGTTAAATACTATGAAGGATAAAATATGACTATAATAATGAAGGTTCAAAAAAGATTATTATTTTTTTGGAAAGGTATTGTTAAGATAAACTAGTTAAAAAGTGTTAAAGAAAAGGGTAAAAGTTAAAAAAATTTTTAGCAGAAAAAGAGAAAAAGAAAAAAATAAAATTAAAGAAAAAATTGAATTAACTGCAAGACTGAAGAATCATGGGGAGAAAGCCATGAATTCTGCGCTTTGCTTTCTCCTCCTCTGGAGTTCCGCTGCTCTCCTTGTTAAGTGAACTTGGTCTTGGCTGGATTTCTTTTGATCTTCTGGGGGAGGGGCCTGTTGTAGTGATTCTCGAGTGTCTTTGCCCGAGGCTGAGCTGCACCGCCCTTACCAGGGGCCGGGCTGAGTAATCCGCTCGCGTTCGCTTTCGGGAGCTTTTGTTCCCTGAGCGCTTTCCGTAGAGTCCGGAGGGCGGCGATGAAGATGGCGGCCGCCCGGTCTCCGGCCCGGAGGAGCCCAGAGCTCGGGGCCCCACTCCTCGGTGCGCCCTCAGAGAAAAGCCCCGGCCACTCCCGTCTCCCTTGCCTCTGGCTCCGCTCCGAGCTCACCCAGCCTGCGGCCGGTTCAAGGTGACCCCGAGCTGAGAGCTCACTCCTCGGCTCTGTCTCTGTCGCCGGCTTCCCGCTCCGATACCTGCGAGCTCTGCGGCACTCAGACACCCCCGATCCTTCTGTGACCCTGCGGGACCTGGGGCCACGCTGACCCCGCATGGGCTCCCCCCCGGTTTAGCCTCTGGAGCGACGTCCCTCCGTGGAGCAGACTTTTAAAAGTCCCGATTTAGTGCTCCGTGGCTCCGCCGCTGGCCGGGAGCCGCCCCTCCCCGCGGTCTATCCTCCCGTCGCTTTCGATTCACTTCTCCGCCGGTCCTACCTTCCAGAAAGTGGTTGATTTTCCGTTTCCAGAATTGCTGTTCGTCCTCTCTTCGATCTCCCGTTGGATTTGTAGGTGTTCGCAGTGGTCTGATAAGCTATCTAGTGATCTCCTGCTCCCTGATGTCGTCTCAGCTGCTACTTCTCCACATCTTGACTCCTCCTCCCCTGAACTGTGTGGAATCCCAGAACGAGACTCCTTGTTCAGGAGACAATTAAGAGGATAAACCCACTTCTCAACTATTCCTCTAGTACTTACTCTACCAGAAATCTCTTTAGAATAAAGCCTACAGAGAAAAGGAATTGAGCCATGCTTGTCTGGTAGGCAAAGCGCCCACACGTTCATCTCTCCCCTCCACTTGCTGGCTCCCGTGTATTGTATCGACCCTCGAGGCAGAGTTCAGAAATCACTGTCTTACAAAGTAGATTCTGTGGGTCCTTGGGAGTGTCTAAAAAAGGCTGCATGGACAGTTTCGTAGACGGTTACTCAGGAGTCTCCAAGCTCGTTAACGGTATGAAAACAGGCATGAGATGAACCAACTGAGAAAACATGAGCACATGATGACGTACTACCGAGATGACCAGTATTTCTTCTTTCCTCATTTTCCTCCTTTACACCTTTGTGACAGACCATCTGGTTGGGCTTTTGCAGTCTACTGCTCTACCCCCGAGCTCCACCCCGTGTTTGGATTTTCGTAATCAAATGTCAGATTGTGTGTGAGCTTCACCAAGGTTTTTCAGCTGAGGTCTCATCCAGGGAAGGAAGGATGGAGTCATCCGTCATCCACCTGAGAAAATGCATTACAGATGTTTTCTGGGATTCTAGACTTTCTCACCACATACAGAGGTAGAAGCGGACACCATTGTGGTGTACTGGATTCATGAGGGATGGGAAGGGATCATCCATTTCAGACCGTTTCACGCCACCAAAACGTCACAAGAAATTTGTACTTGGACATCGCATTTCTTGAATGTGTTCTGGGTTGAATGGGATGAGATCCGATGTGTTTTTAAACGGTTTTGCTCCAAGCACATGGATCTTCATCTTGCCTTTTTCCTCTCCCTTCTGTGCATTCACAAGAAAGCCACAATTTTTATGGGGAGAAAAGTCAGGTTACAAAATCAGTGAGAAAAAGTAAGGAGGTAGAGAAGGAAGAAGGTTGACTGGTTCTCAAATCAAACATTACGTTCCAAATCTGTGAAGGATCTCCTTTGGAAGATCTTTGCAAGGGTAAACTATTTTGATTCCCTTTAAGGAGGCACATGGTAGGGACGCCTGGGTGGCTCAGTTGGTTGGACGACTGCCTTCGGCTCAAGTCATGATCCCGGAGACCCGGGATCGAGTCCCGCATCAGGCTCCCAGCTCCACGGGGAGTCTGCTTCTCCTTCTGACCTTCTCCTCGCTCATGCTCTCTCACTGCCTCTCTCTCAAATAAATAAATAAAATCTTAAAAAAAAAATAAAAAAAAAAGGAGGCACATGGTACAACCTCACAGTGGTGTCATGTCTTAAAAAAGAATTTTTGCACACCCATTCCCTCCTTGAAATCAGGTCACAGTGGAGTGCCTAATATAATTCTATTTCTGGGCTCTGTCCACAGCAGGCAAGAACATTAAATGTTGTTGGATTATTTTCCGAGAAAATGTTTATTGCCTGCTCCCTGCTCTATATGCTTAAATTCTTCAGAAATACCAAAACACCAGTAAATTTAAACAGTTTGTGATCTCATGAGGCAATGCAAGGTAGCCTTTTTCAGATAAGGCTGGAGGTAGACTCTGTAAGGGAAGCAATCTGGGGAACAGAATACATTTTCTGTTTACCTTGAACTGTAGACTTAATGTTTATTTAACCATTAAAAAAAAAAAAGGTCAGGGATATTAGGATTAAACATTTGCCTAATGTGTTGACATGATTCTGAGTTGCCTCCATTTAAGGCAACTTAAATTGCCTTACTTGGGATAGCCATCCCAAGTTCAGTCCTGTCCCATTAAATTAAAATGTGGTCATGCTAAATTAAATTATATTATGCATGATCGTGTAGGCATACCCCGTTGGGTTCCTTTCCCTCAGTACTCTGGGCTACCCTTTCTGGTGTATTTGCATGAGTTTTCATTTCCAGACTGCATTTCTCTCCTCTTTGGTGTTTTCTGGCTGCCATGCTCACCTTGGATCACGTTCTCCAGAGTGACAATTCTTCTGGCTTCAGAATTGTCTTGAGTCTGGGTAAAAGAGAACAGTGAGCAGAGGGAGGCACGGATCTAGAGCTCCATCCAGTGACAACGATCTCAGATGTTGAAACTTTGGTTTTTATAGTCCTGGAAGTAAAACGTAACCAATCATGAGACCACATGGCCTTTTCAGTCCTGTTTTGGATTAAGAAGTGTAGTGCAAAAGCAGATGACTTAGATCTCCAGTTTCCTTTGGTAGTTGTTTTCATTACATTGCATTTTTTTTCCCCAAAAAGGGCTTCTGTGGGACTTTATTCAAATTAGAGTTGACCCTTAAACAACATGGGCTTGAACTGGGCGGTTCCGCTTACATGCAGATGGTTTTTGATAAGTACTGTTCAGAGCTGTGAATTTGGTTTCTCTTCCTTATGATTTTCTTAGGCACCTTTTCTTTTCTTTTCTCTAGCTTACTCTATCGTGAGAGTATAGTATATAGTATAGACAGTTGTGATCATATGCATTAATAGGCTGCTGATGTTATCAGGAAGGCTTCTTCTGGGCAACAGTAGACTATTAGCAGTTGAGGTTTGAGGGAGGCAAAAGTTAAACATGGATTGTCAGCTGGGGGCGGGATCAGTGCCTCTACCCCCCTATGTTATTCAAGAGTCAAGCTTAACCTTAGTTCCTCTGCAACCATAGTGCATGTGCTTGGCGAAATGCACACGCTCTATCAGATTCCGTTTTTGTTAACCAAGACTCAGGCTTCTGAAGGCAGCAAGAGTAACAAGACTCTGAAGGCAGGGGTTACCCAAACAACGATGCCATGCAAGTAGAAAGACTCCAGCTCCCCCCACCCCCCAGTCCTGCTGATGTCCTCTCCCCTGTTTTCAGAGTTCCTCTGGGTGTGAACCAAACGATGATGTTTTCCACGTCAGTCCTTCACAGCATCCCACTTTATCTTTCATCGATTAGTTAGAAGTGAGGGTATAACTTACCTGTCCATCATCTTGGAGGTGGGACTAAACATACAGTTGTTTTTCTTAAAATCAGTTTCTCATCGGTGGAGAATTTTTATTAACCAGATGCTTCATAGGAATGTCATCGTTCTCCCTCTGGTATGACATAGATCCATTGACTGAATAAGGAGAGTAATTATGTATTTTGAAGACTTTCTGGGGTGGGGATCTTATAACAGTGGTGACCTGGGTTTTGTGGTCTTCTCCCTGGGTAAAACTGACCTGAATTTGCGGATGTGGAGAAGTGACAATGAGAGAGGTGTATTGGTTGATGCTATGTGATGCAGTGGGGTGTGGAAGAGTCGGACTCTGAGTCTGTGGTCCAAAGTGTCTCAGAAACACACCAGGGCAAGAACCCATCACCTGTGGGTCTGCAGCGCTAAACACCATCTTTGGCGTATGCAAGTTGGTTGGTACACACTCCTTAATGAAACTGAATGGAACTCAAGTGCACTGGGTTGAAATGAGGTTGGTTTGTGTGCAGATTCTTTATGAAATCTGAGAGGAACTAAGAAGGACATTGAGCATCACAGACACACTGTCACATGTTTAAGATAGCAGGTATATGTGGACTTAGGGTCTTTGGTAACTGCCAGCCACATGTGGGTAATTCCATTTAAATTAATTTAAATGTGAGTCCCACCATTGCACGAAGCCATTTTTCAAATGCTCAGTAGCTTTGTGTGGTTAGTAGGCTACCATCATCTCAGAGTAATGTTCTGTGGGACAAAGCTGATGTCGACTTAAAATCCTAGGAAAATTTCTCTGTTCCAACTGGCTTCTAAGCAAAGGAGCCACAAATTCAATTTGAGTCCTGCTCTCTTTGTTTAATTTTTAATTTAATACTTGAAAAATATACAATGGTTCAAACATGCAAAAAATAAAGCTGCAAAATCTCACCCTTTGTCTTTGGCTGCTCCCGCATGCCGGCCACCAGCAAGATGGATGTACAGTGGGACTGCCTCAGACGCCGGGCCATGAAAACACACCACACCCGCTTTCTGCATAGAGTGCTTTGTTTTAAAGGTTGTTATCTATAAGACTAAAAGGAAACAAAGGGGGTGTAATAAAAAATAACAAATAAGAAAAGTTTGTTAAAACCCAAGTGCATTCATCTTAAGGGCAAACCCTGCCTCTTTGTCCTGCTTTGTTTTCCTCTGGATCTTTTATCACATTCTCAGACTATATAACCTGTGTGTTCATTATGTTGACTGGGAGTCTTCCCTTACCAGAAGTCGGCTCCTTGAAGGCAAGGGTTTTGTCTTCTTTTGCTCACTGTTGTATATTCAATACTATGGACACATGTGGGGACTCAATAAATATTTGTCAAGTGAAGGGATAGAACAATCGCACTGGTTTATACTTGTTTTTATTTGGCTTATACATGGTAGTTTGCTTGGCAGGAATCCCTTTTAACTATTACTCTGCTGCCTTGTTATTTCTAAGGATGGGACTCTATCTGGTCTCAGATCTTGGTCAACAATGAGTCCACAAGAATAGGGCACACATTTCCCCAGGGGGAAGATGGGGGGTAGTGTGTGTCTGTGTGTAGGTGCAGGGAGATGGACCAAATTACAAGAGTGCAGGATGAGGGAGGGGGTCATAGGTGTATGTAGTTTGAAAGTGCATATTTAATAAAATGAAAGATTTTTGTACTGGAAGACCTCTATTTTTGTAATGCAAATTATAAGAAGCAAGAAATGAAGCTGGCGGAAATCTAGGCTGAGTGAAATTCAGGAAAGATGGAACACCTCTCCTCAATAATGTGCTTCTGGGTGTCTTATTCTCGATTTATATGCCAGATGGGAGCTTTCCATGAGGATCAAAGGGATTCCCTGACATGCTCAAGAGAGTGATTCTAAACTCTTTCCACCTAATTGAGAGACTGAAATGCACAATGGTCTTTGCACGACATTATGGGATGCTGATATTTTAATCCCATGAAAAGGTATTTAAGAAAAATTTTATCATCAGAAAATATGACCATGTTCTCTATGCAGCGTCAAAACCTCAGCCACAGACACAATTATCTTTAATAGGGTGGTTCTGAGTTTTTCCCGAGACTGGTTATTTGCTTCAGTTAGAGTGGCTTGTCTTTTATGAGCAGACATCCAGTAGCAGATTCCTGAGACTTGAGAAAAGATTTCGGAAGAAAAAGTTTAAACTGACAATTTTTAACCATTGACTTAGGCATCCCTTCCTCCCATGAACTGGGAAAAGACTTCACTTTTGATGGCAGCTGCACGTTCTGTACCTTCAGTTTATGGACTGAGTTCTGTGGGAGCCAATGTGTGTGCCGGGGAGATGCAATTAGCACAGAGTGCCATCTGTTAATGGGGGTCTGTCCTTGTGTCTCATTGTCTCACATGGCTGATGCTAAATTCAGTCTACTTCGCGGAGTACCTATATTTTGAACTTCTGTGATATGCAGGTTATATCCTAACAGTGCCAGGGCTATATGAAAATGAGTCACAATGCTCTTAGCTTTCTACTGTGGAAGAAGAAAATAGTGACCCAGCAAATAAACCCATCTTTGCAGGCTCCCTGTCCTTTGAAAGCATGGTCTCCTTAGGGACAGTCTCAGTTAAAAATAGTGAAGCGTGACTTGATTTGAGCATCCCAGAGTCCCGTGACAATGACCCGGTCTTGCCAGTCTCCAGTGATGTTTGTTTGCATATTGTGCTGAACATTCTCCACTTCCAATTTCCTTCCATCCCTTCCCCTCCAGCCTCTGGCCTCTGGACGGTTGGAATGGACTGCATGAACCCATCCTTTAGTCCTTACTTACCATCAGTTGGACTATTGGGGAATATTGGATTATTGGCAGGACATTCAAAGAGGTGAGAGTGAAGTCACTGGTGATCCTCTCTGCTGTTTCTCTGGGAGAGTTCACCAGCTGGCCAAGGGGGCTGTTTCCTTATCTTCCATAAGTCAAGTTCCCACATGTCTGTGAGTAGTTCTTGAGTAAATCTTAATGACCTTGTCTGAATATGGATCTTTTGCTGGATGCTATCTTGAGTTTAAAAATACCATGGACAGCGTCAAAAATTGAATAAATACCATGGACAGCGTCAAAAATAATAAATACCATGGACAGCATCAAAAATTTGTGTAGATACCATGGGCAGCATCAAAAATTTTATAAGTACCATGGACAGCGTCGAAAATTATAGGAGAGCTCTGTTGCTTTCTTTCCTCCTTCCCTCCCTTCTTTACTCCCTCCCTTTTACCCTTTTTCCTTCCCTTTGTAATTTTAGAATAAATAGTGAAAAGATGACAATAGAGAATGTATAGTGTTTGAGTTCCTTCAGTATACCAACAACATATCCAGAGGTAAAGGATTTATCAGACACATGGTGTTCTCTTAGTAAACAGTTTAAATTCCAATCTCCCCCAAACACATGATAATCAAATCGTTCCAGTCATTTGCACATTTGCAAAAAGTAAGATGTAGGTTTAATCCATCTAGACTGAAAATGTTTTCTTTTGTTTCAATTCAAGTAGTGGGTTGGGGAGGGGGATAGTTAAGAAAGCCCACAGTCCAATGATTACATAAATGGAAAAACAGCAGGAATGTAACTTCTCTCCTGACTGCTCTGTGAAACCGTGTATTGTAAGTCTCATTTCCCACTGACTTGTGAATTGTGTTTATTCCCATGCCTAAACCCACCACATCAAGCTTAAATTAAAAATAGTTCCAATTCTCCAGCTCTTGATAGAGTTTGAACTTCAAGCTTGGCTTCCGCTTTCTTTTACTAACAAAAACTTTTATGCCGCTGGAGTCATTGTATTTTGTGGCATTGTCAGTTCCAGAAAGGCCATCTGTAACATCTTAGGATTGTGTGAATACTGGCTTTGTAGGAGATAGGATCAGCCAAGTCTACTCCATGCGTGAGAGCTGAGTAACCAAGTGTAGGCTGGCATAAGGGTTTTATGTCTGGAGACGAGATGAAGGGAGACCATTCTCTTTTATTTAATGTTGTATATTAAGTGAAGCCTACTGTGTTCCCCTCCCTGATCATATTTTTTTCCTCTCTCTGCAGATATGTGTTCTGTCCTCCACTGTTTATTGCCCTTATTCCTGTTTCTATGTGTTCTGAAATGATACATAGTTTTATTTTCTAAACCTTTTTTTTAAGATTTTATTTATTTATTGGACAGAGATCACAAGTAGGCAGAGAGGCAGGCAGAGAAAGAGGAGGAAGCAGGCTCCCCGCTGAGCAGGGAGCCCAATGTGGGGCTTGATCCCAGGACCCTGGGATCATGACCTGAGCTGAAGGCAGAGGCTTAACCCACTGAGCCACCCAGGTACCCCGATACATTGTTTTATACATGTAAAGTGTTTGTAAACATAGAGTTCTGCCATGTATCTTTCTGCAAGGAAGACTTAAAGTTTTCTCTTTGAGGCAGTAGGGAGTCACTGTAGACATTTCAGTGGGAAAAGTGACTTGTTCCCTAAACTTTGTGAAATGTGTGAGCCTCACAGAATGATGAGATGGTGGAGAGCAGGGGAGGTTGAAGAATTCTCTCCATGTCATGCTTTAGCAGAATGAGGACAGGTCTAGAGGTTTTGCTGGGCATTGGGGGAAGGACATGCTGGAGAAGAGCCAAGGGGAAGCCATCTGAGATTTGACCCCAAACATGTCTTCAGGTGCCCTGCTGGCTTGGCTTCTGGATTTGAGCCAGTGGGTCCCATCCCTGTGCCTGTGTCTAGGTTATATCTCATGAGACCTACTCTTGGTGGTGAGGTGGGTGGGTGGAGGGGACCTTCTGCATCCTTGAAGCCAGGTATATCCGTCAAAGGACCTGAAGCAGGAGGTGTCCTCTGGTGTCTTACAACCTTCAGATGGTGGAGCTGGTCTGTGTTAGGGAGTCTACCAGATGAGCTGGGATCATCTTGTGAGGCGTTCTGTGTTCTGTAGATGCTAGCAAGGCCCTTCTCCCCTTGCCAGCAGAATTCATGTTCTCTGGGTTTTGCAGTCTCCTGTGAAGGAGCTGATGTTTTTGCCTTGTGTGTTCCTGTGTCAGAGTTCATGATGAGCAAAGTTCCACAAGGTCAACAGGACATACTTGCCACATCAGAACTTACTCGGTTATGATCCGTAGCTCAGAAATTCTGAAACCGAGTGCAGCTCTGACAACACCATCATAAAAGATCTCTCTGACAAATATGGGGATGGAGGGATCTTTAAAAATGCATGTAGTTACATAAACGAGAGGACATCTTGACAGTGACCTACCATGCAGTTGGCAAGTGAGTGAGTTGCTTTATGCAGTGATATGTCCACTCTCCAGAAAGGTGGTAAGTAGAGAAAGTGAGGGACAGGAGAGTTTATTTGGAATGCTGCTCCTTTTTCTTCAAGGAAGGGGAAGAATAATTTTATGTTCATGTTTGAATATAGAAGAATTAAAAGGCTCTGGAAGGGGGATAGCCAGAAACGGAGGAGAGGTCAAAGGAGGCAGGAGACTATTCAGTATAAGCCTTTTTATATAATTTTTGTTTTGAACCATATAGTTTTACCTGTTACAATCCTTTTAAACAAATAAGACCTACTTGACTTGACATTGTATCAATGTTCATTTCTCTTAGTTGATAATTACGCCATGGTCATGTGAAATGTTAGCAATAGAGAGTATGGGGTGAGGCCAAAAAGGAAACTGTATTATTTGGGGGAACTTTTAATATAACCGTTAGAAATGAAATGTTTTATTTTAAGCAGATATGCAAACAGCTGGTAAGCACATGAAAATGTGTTGGACTTCATTAGTTATCTGAGAAATCCAAATTAAAAGTGCAATGAGGGGCACTTAGTGGGGGAGGGAGGAGTTCCGTCAGAGAAGTGTCTGACTCTTGATTTGAGTTCAGGTGATGATCATGGGGTCGTGAGATTGAGCCCAGTGTTGGGGTCCATGATCATCGAGGTATCTGCTTGAGATTTTCTCTCTCCCTCTCCCTCTGCCCTTCTCCATGCTCACTGACATGGTGGTGCAGTCTCTTTGTCTATCTCAAATAAGTAAATAAAATCTTTAAAAAGTAAATACAAGTGCAACAAGACACCATTTGCATACCAAATAGAATGGCTAAAATTAAAAAAAAGTGACAATAGCAATTTCATAGGAGAGAATGAATCTCTTATGTCCAAGGACTTTGGAGGCATGTTGGCTGGTTCTTGGAAAATGAAATATGCATCTACACTTTGACTTAGAAGTTCTAACTTCTGAAGTGTTTATCCATGAAAAGTAAACATGCAAGAATGATGGTATCAGCTTTATGTACAAATGCCCCAACCTGGAAATAACCAGAATGCACAACAGGAGAATGGATAAACAGTTCCTTGTGCCCACAGGGTGCATATTGTTTTCTGTAGACTCATGCCATGCCATGCCGCTTAGCAATCAAAAGGATAACGCTATTGATCCAAACAACAGTATAGATGAGGCTCACAGATATGATGATGAATGAAAGTCACTTGAGACTCAAGAATCCATACTGTGTGGTTCCATTTCTAAGAGCCGCTGCAGTAAGCAAAACTAGGCAGGTAAAACGATGAGGCAAAAATGGCAGAACAGGGTTTGCTGGAGGATTGGCTAGGAAGAGACGAGAACTCTCTGAAGAGATGAAAATGTTCTGTATGGTGTTAGCATTTTGGATTACAGGGTATATCCATTCATCCAAATAGTCTAGATAATTTTGGTGTATTTTGATGTGTGCACATTTTATTTCTGTAAAGGTCTGCAAAAATAGTAACCACATGGGAGTTGTGAATGGGTAGAGAGATCGATGGCACAGAATGGCAGAATATGGATGGTTTTTGGAAGTGGGGTGGTAGATTACTGGGATTTCATTATACCATTACATTAATTTTTTCTGTGTTTGATATTTTCTGCAGTAAAAAGTTTAAAGTAATTTTAGAAAGAAACAAAAAGAAATACAAGATTTGCTTTAAAGGTAATCAGTCCTTTGGAACAATGGCTGGGATTTTTTTTTCTTGCTAAGATAGGAGTTTTTCGTATATTTTATGCTAAAAGGATTCATGGAGCATCACGCATGTTTGAACTTTAGCTGTCACTTGCAGAGGGGCAGAGGGAGCTACAGAGGGAAGGAAGGGGGGTTAATATTGGCACCCAGGGATCATGATTAGAATTAGGTTTTCAGCAATATTGTATGTTTCTCATTTTTTTCTCTCCTAAATAGGAGATTCTAAATTCATTATTACAGACTTCTAGATAGTTGTGTTTAAGCGCCATCTGTCTCTTATTTAAAGTATTTGTGGTGGCTTAAAAAGAAAAATCACAGTTAATTAAGGGGCTGTATGCTAAAGGACAACCCTACTATATGGAGGAAAAGAGATACAAAGTGACATTCTTTCTGTCGAAGTTTCCATGCTCATACTATCATACGTTAATTTGTATTATTTTGTGCATGTAACCCCTTAGCTAATAATCACCAATGAGCTAGCAAAGCAGAGGAATCACAGCAGCGTATCCCCACTCCCAGCTCTGTTAATGAGTGTTTCCAGTGATTCTGCAAGGAGAAGGCAGAAGCAAATTGCTGAGAGAGAAAAAAAAAAAAAAAAACAACCTGACACACTCCTAACCTTCTCATATTCTCTTTTCATTAACATTGTGCTATGATTTTAAAGACCATCTCTCTTTACGTACCAGCAATTTAGTGGGGAAAATCAGTTCTGGGTTTAGGACTTCCCACCTCCTGGCTCAGCCACCTTCTGAGTCGTACTGATTATCTTTGAACG
The DNA here is from genome assembly GCA_004024625.1 of Mellivora capensis. Classification (NCBI taxonomy): domain Eukaryota; kingdom Metazoa; phylum Chordata; class Mammalia; order Carnivora; family Mustelidae; genus Mellivora; species Mellivora capensis. The sequence goes on along the minus strand of PISX010002327.1, from coordinate 110,965 downwards.
TGTAATAACCAAAGTAAGAAGTGTCGGCAGCCTTTACAGACGTGATGACTTAGCACATAATTATTTGCTGCTTTGAATCGTTCTCTAAAAGTTTTCCTTGTTTGTGCAAATTATATTCTGTTGGGGGGAAAAAAAGGAATGATATTGTGAGCTTCCTTGGTGTTCTCCGTGTGAAATATCGTTATGATTGAGATGGTTCCGAGGGAGACTTTATAGTAATTATCTCAGTAGTTGGGATAACGGACTGATGTGAGAGTCGGGGTTATGGGTGTGTTAGGAGCTCTGTGACCCACGGTGGGTCACGCCTTCTCTCGGCGTCAGGTTTTTTCATCAGTGACAGTGAGGACAGCACTCATCTCTCTGCAGGACTGGTAAAAAAATTATCCTGGACAGAGCCTAGGAGAGCTCCAAGGAGCTCGTGCCTGTATGGACTTTGCTTCTCTTCATGCCCCATCATGTTCTTCCCCTTATGTTCCCTTCCTTTTCTTTTCTTTTTTATCCCCCAAAGGGTTTATTTACTATTTGTTAAATTCCTTCCTTTCATTTTCAAAATAAGCTTCTGTTTCCTTGTTGCTCTGGGAAGAAACATTTCCTTACTTTGCTTTGTGTGGGACAGTCTCTCAGAACTTAAATCTTGACTCCGTAATCCCTAAACCCACACTCCTTTTGACCTGGTAGGTGTTGTTGGGTGTTCAGAGGTGCCAGAAAAACAACTGGACGTAGGAGTTTTGCTTGGATTGGCTGAGGCGGGTGCTGCTGGAAAGTCCCAGGAAGCACGAATGAGAGTTAGGACAGTGGGCAAAAAATAATAATGATAATGATGATGGAGACCTCAGAGCAAAATGTGAAATACTAGAATGTCCATGAGGAAAACATATAGAAAAATGGTAAGATGAGTATCAGAAGTCATTGTTTTGCCAATATCTCAGCATCCTCGCAATAGCTTTCTTGGAGAATTTCGCTGGTTCGTTACCTAAATAAAATGCAAATTGAAATTTTTCTTAACTTTAGGCAAGGAATGAAAGGCATTCAAAGTGTGATAGGCTTATTTGTGTGCTGAGTTTAACCAATAACAGAAATATTGCTTTCTGTTCCTTGGTGTTGACTTCTGACATGGTCCAGTAGGCTCAACGCTGTAACCCACTTCCTATGTCGCAACCTAGGGAAACCTCCAAGCCACCCAGTGAAGCCCACTGTGGTTGCTAATTAGCACTGCTGAGTTTCTGAGTTTAGAGAGAATCTGTTGTGCAACTTTACTACCCTTGGGTGCTGAAAGTATGAATGTTTGGTCCATCAGCGTTCCTGTGAGGGTTAATAACTTGTGTCCATTTGAAGGGGCCATGAGGTGCCTACGTATTTGGTCAAACGCTGTTCTCGGTGTTTCTGCAAGGGTGCTTGTGCGTGAGATTAACATTTAAATGGATTTTCTGGGTAAAGCAGAAGGCCCTCCATATTGTGGAGGGCCTCATCTAATCAGTCGAAGGCCTAATAGATCAAAAGGCTGACCTTCCCTGGTGTGAGAGAGAATCTTCTGGTTTAAACTAGGATGGTCAGCTAGCGTCTGGCCTATGTATATGATGTGGGAAATTGGCTGTGCAGAGTTTGCATTGGCCAGTCTCCATAAGCTTGTGAGCTAATTCCCTACAATAAATATTATATTGAATATATCTATTAAACCATACATAGTGTGATATAATATGTATATTACCTATATTTAATATAATATATTCCCTATAAGTATGTGCATATGTGTATGTATATGTATATATTATATGTATACCATATATACATACATGTGATATATACACATATATAATTGTATATGTATATAATATATACGCATATGGGGGCGCCTGGGTGGCTCAGTGGGTTAAAGCCTCTGTTTTCGGCTCAGGTCATGATCCCAGGGTCCTGGGATCGAGCCCCGCATCGGGCTCTCTGCTCAGCGGGGAGCCTGCTTCCTCATTTCTCTCTCCCTGCCTCTCTGCCTACTGTGATCTCTGTCTGTCAAATAAATAAATACAATCTTAAAAATATATATATATATACACATATGTACACACACGTATATATGCAAACACATATATTCTTCTGGTTCTGTTTCCTCTGGTTCCTTCTGGAAATACCCTCTCTACTTACACAGACATCATAAATGGGTTTAAATCCCTCCTCAATGCCCCCAGGTCATAGGCTGGTAGTAAAGCATCTGATTAGGATGGGTGATTCTTGCAGACTGAGTTTGGAATGGAATGGTAGAATTCAGGCGTTCGGTTTAGGAACAAAGGACATTTCATTAATTATCTTCGTTTTGTGCTTCTCTGTACTTTTAGTAAGCCAGCCAACCTGAACTCGTACCCAACTTTCATGGGGGTGGTCTTACCAGATAAGGTTCTTTTATGATAGGACTGGTTTGTGTGAAGAAGGATTATTCTGCTGGGGACATGGGGCGGTCGTGGAAACTCACCGGAGGCAGGGTCCGAGACACATGGGCGTTTGAGAAGCCGGTGAGCGCTTTCTAGTGTGAGAAGGTACACTTCCGTAAGGACAACAATCGAAGTCTCTGTGTTAATTTTTCTCTGTGTAATGAGAGCCCCCTTCAGGGCCATGAGAAGCACACAGCTTGACAAACTGTGAGAGGGACACAAGAGCTTCTCTGTTAGGGGTCAGTGGGCTTCCTTGGCAAAGGGCTAGATAGTAAATGTTTCAACACTGCTGGCCAGTCTTGCTGTGGACAGCGGCTCTGCCATTCCGGTGCCGAAGTCAGCACAGGTAATGCGGAGCCAAAACACATGACCGTGTTACGGGAAAACGGTATTTGTGGACCCTAACGTGGGAATGTCACAGACTCTCCACATGTTGTAATATAGTCTTGATATTCTGGGAGAACTATTTAAGAATATAAGAACCAGGGGCGTCTGGGTGGCACAGTGGGTTAAGCCGCTGCCTTCGGCTCAGGTCATAATCCCAGTGTCCTGGGATCGAATCCCGCATCGGGCTCTCTGCTCAGTGGGGAGCCTGCTTCTCTCCGCCCCCCCTCTGCCTGCCTCTCTGCCTACTTGTGATCTTTGTGTCTGTCAAATAAATAAATAAAATCTTTAAAAAAAAAGAATATAAGAACCATTCTTAGCATGCAGGCTGCACAAAATCAGGCAGCAAGCTGGATCTGGCCTTTGCGGCACAGTGTGCCCAACACCTGTTCTCTCTCTCTATCCATATATATATCATGAGTATTTGTATGTTTTTTACACACACACACACACACACACATATATGATATATAAATACAGGGGTATGTAAATATAGCACTTTATATTATATATTCTATTGTTACATATCTATCTATCTATCTATCTATCTATATATATATATCTCCTGTGGATAAATATACTATATACATCTATGTAGAGATAGTAGAATATATGTACTATATAGTACTGTAGTAAATAGTACATATAGCATACATAGTATAACATATACAGTATAGTATATAGAGTTCAGTATATATAGTATAAATATCCAGCATAATATATACAACATAGAATAGTATATAGAGCGTAGTATTAATAGTACATGTAGTATATGTATATAGTGCCCAACATAGTGTGGTATATAGAGTGTAGTATTAATAGTACATGTAGTATATGTATGTAGTGCCCAACATAGTGTAGTATATACAGAGTACTATATATAGTACATGTAGTATATGTATATAGTGCCCAACATAGTATGGTATATAGAGTGTAGTATTAATAGTACATGTAGTATATGTATGTAGTGCCCAACATAGTGTAGTATATACAGAGTACTATATATAGTACATGTAGTATATGTATATAGTGCCCAACATAGTATGGTATATAGAGCGTAGTATAAATACTGCATGTAGTATATGTATATAGTGACCAACATAGAATAGTATATAGAGCGTAGTATAAATACTACATGTAGTATATGTATATAGTGACCAACATAGTGTGGTATATAGAGCGTAGTATAAATACTACATGTAGTATATGTATATAGTGCCCAACATAGTATGGTATATAGGGCGTAGTATAAATACTACATGTAGTATATGTATATAGTGCCCAACATAGAGTGGTATATAGGGCGTAGTATAAATACTACATGTAGTATATGTATATAGTGCCCAACATAGAATAGTATATAGAGCGTAGTATAAATACTACATGTAGTATATGTATATAGTGCCCAACATAGAGTGGTATATAGGGCGTAGTATAAATACTACATGTAGTATATGTATATAGTGCCCAACATAGTGTGGTATATAGGGCGTAGTATAAATACTACATGTAGTATATGTATATAGTGCCCAACATAGAATAGTATATAGAGCATAGTATAAATACTACATGTAGTATATGTATATAGTGCCCAACATAGAATAGTATATAGAGTGTAGTATAAATACTACATGTAGTATATGTATATAGTGCCCAACATAGTGTGGTATATAGGGCGTAGTATAAATACTACATGTAGTATATGTATATAGTGCCCAACATAGTGTGGTATATAGAGCATAGTATAAATACTACATGTAGTATATGTATATAGTGCCCAACATAGTATGGTATATAGAGCGTAGTATTAATAGTACATGTAGTATATGTATATAGTGCCCAACATAGTATGGTATATAGAGCGTAGTATTAATAGTACATGTAGTATATGTATGTAGTGCCCAACATAGTGTAGTATATACAGAGTACTATATATAGTACATGTAGTATAGGTATATAGTGCCCAACATAGTATGGTATATAGAGCGTAGTATAAATACTACATGTAGTATAGGTATATAGTGCCCAACATAGTGTGGTATATAGGGCGTAGTATAAATACTACATGTACTATATGTATATAGTGCCCAACATAGAATAGTATATAGAGCATAGTATAAATACTACATGTAGTATATGTATATAGTGCCCAACATAGTGTGGTATATAGGGCGTAGTATAAATACTACATGTAGTATATGTATATAGTGCCCAACATAGTGTGGTATATAGGGCGTAGTATAAATACTACATGTAGTATATGTATATAGTGACCAACATAGAATAGTATATAGGGCGTAGTATAAATACTACATGTAGTATATGTATATAGTGCCCAACATAGTGTGGTATATAGAGCGTAGTATAAATACTACATGTACTATATGTATATAGTGCCCAACATAGAATAGTATATAGAGCATAGTATAAATACTACATGTAGTATATGTATATAGTGCCCAACATAGTGTGGTATATAGGGTGTAGTATAAATACTACATGTAGTATATGTATATAGTGCCCAACATAGTGTGGTATATAGGGCGTAGTATAAATACTACATGTAGTATATGTATATAGTGCCCAACATAGTATGGTATATAGAGTGTAGTATATATAGTATACATAGTATATGTATATTGCATACAACATAGTATAATATATATTATATGTATAGTATGTGTGGTATATGTATATAGCATACATAGTAGTATGCTACATATAGTGTATATATACATAATGTATATCTACAGGATGTATCCTATAGATCTAATCCTGTAGATATGTGTATGTGCTGTGTATATGCTGTATATCCATATCCTGTATGTATTCTATGGATCTATACACACAGTATTTTTATATTTACAAGGTATTCTATGTTATTCTATATGCTATATGATTAATGTTGCATATTCAAAAAATTTTGTTAATATACTCGTAACATATATATATTCTATATCCATATATATATTTAAATAAAGGCCTCGGTATTTCATTCTGAGAGCTCTCTGAAAAGCACCAGTGCATGCCAGCTGTTGTGTAAAACATTGCTGTTCCAGCTGGATCTCCTTAGAAGAAATGTTATGCGGATATTTGTGTGTGTGTATGTGTGTGCATTTGTGTTTGTTATGGGGGGTGCTTTTTGCTTGCTCTGGGGTGGTCCTGGAGTTGATGTGGATCTCAGGCTTGTCATTACTACAAGGGGGTCTAAATCAAGTATGAAAACTGCTTCTTTTTAAAAAATATTTCATTTATTTATTTGACAGAGAGAGAGAGGAAACACAAGCAGGGGGAGTGGGAGAGGGAGAAGCAGACACCCCACTGAGCAGAGAGCCTCATGTTGGGGTTGATCCCAGCATCCTGAGATCATGACCTGAGCCTAAGGCAGATGGTTAACGACTGAGCCACCCAGGTGTCCCTGCCAACTGCTTCTTAAAAGGCCTGCCAGTGAATGTTTCATGGGTCAGACCATTTCTGTTGCAAACACCCTTCTCCGCTGGGGTAGTGTTCAAAAGCAGCCGGAGACACAGTGGACAGCCTGAAAGTCAATGACTGTGACTGTGTTCGAGCCAATATAGAGGTCCCTCGGCAGGGACAGAGATCTGGCCCTTGGAGTCTAGTCTAGCTGCTCTTAAATACCTTCAGGTAGGGAAATCAGTGAATGCTGCTTCCTAGAAGTAGGCCATCACAGGAGGCTTGCAGTGCTTTCTTCTTTAGTCCAAGTAGTTGATCTTACTACTTTTTATAACTACAAAACATGGGGCATAAGGAAGGCTAGTTACCTGTGGCAATTCTGTCAGGGGAGTAAATTACCTCAGTGAATCCTTTCTTGGGTCCATTCTTCCATAAAAGGAATCGTGTGCTTCCAAACACTTATGGGTTTTCATGAACACCCATTGCTGACTTGGAGGCCACTTATGGAGAAGAACTCCCTACCGTTATTCTGTTTGGTATTTGTTTGTTATGGAGGCGTTCTGCTTGGGAACAGTTCCTAACTTGGGTACCAGATAGGCCTAGACCCTACGAGGAAGGGTCTCAGGCCACGGGACAAGAAGGTTCTTGGCTTTGTGTAAGAAAGAACTCAACAGCAAGCCATTGAGAGAAAGGGACACTGATTTATAGTATCCAAGTAAAAGAAGGGAGCTACTTCGTAGACAGAGGACTGTTCTCTTCTTCCAGGTGACAGGACCTACCCCCTTCCTTGCTTCTGTTGAAGGATTTATACGTTTTTTCTCGAATTAGCTAACCATATAGGGAGATGCCTGTTCTTCAGCGTTGGGTTTCATGTGTCCTATGGGTGGTTAGTTTCCCAGTGTCTCAGGGTTGTGGAATTACCCTTGGGAGCAATTTTCAGCATCCGGAGTATATTTCCTATAAGCCAGAGGGTGTGGGGTCTTGTGTGCCATGAGTCGGATCTTGTGATTGTTTTTAGGACCTGCTGACTTTTAGGTTAAGGGGATGCCTAACATCAAAATGCCTTTCCATGGGTCAGCTTGTGACCTGAGCCTCCCTTCCCTCCTGCCTTAACTTGGAGGTCACCTTATGGAGAGGAATGCCCAAGAGTGAACTCATTAGTATGTGGTTGATATGTAGCCTTTATGCTCATGACTTGTGAGGACCACGGTTCATTTAAAGTACTGTCTCCTTCTTGAAATTTCCAACATAAGCAAAGGTTTGAAGTGCATTTAAAAACCACGACAAACTGTAGTATTCCTCATGGGGAGCCTTCCTGTCTTTTCTCATTTCTCACGTGGGGTGTGCTAGGCAACGTAGCTTAGAGAGATACAGCAAATTCGGGTTACGGAAGACAAAGCATTCATGCAAATTGCAAATGTCCGGAAATGTATCTGAAGTCACTGTAGACGGGGCCTGAGGTCCTTGAACGGGCTAAGGGCAATTCCCGGCTCAGGCAACCTTCACTTAAGTGATCCTTCTTCCATAACTCGGTAGTTTCCATAGGAAGACTTGTATCGTTGTGAATCCATGTTAGGGATTTCCTGTAAATGCTCTGCTGCGTGGCATGGTGCCAGAATTACGTCCGTCAGTCACGTATTTCAAGAAAGTGACACTTTCAGAAGTCACACTGCAGTGAACCAATCCGTAACCTGTACCTTGAGCTGCTGGGGTTGATTTTTTTGTGTGAAATGTGGCTCGTATTGGTTGTTGGGAGACTAGAAGGGTTCCTTTTTCCAAATGGTGTGATGTTTGACATTCTTGATGGGCAACGGATTGTTCAAATGGCCTGTTGAAATGTTTAGTTTAAAATCTTAAAATGAGTGAATGATTTGGGGTACATATTAATGATTTTAAGTTTCTGGAATATTGCCAAGTGACCTAAAGGTATTATTCACTGAATGTGTCAAATATTTATTTGGTTCCTTAATTTCTATCTTCCTATTGGATAAATAGTAATTGGACACCAAGATTTGGTAAGTGCTGTGTATGCTAGCAGGTTTTCAGTAAATATTTGTGGAATGAATTAAGAATGAATATCGTATTAGATGGCTACATTAAGCTTTGTCTTATCCTTGTAAAATAATCTGTAAATATATATTTTAGGGATTTAAATAGAAACTCTTTGAATTCATATTCTTTTATTTTTAAAGAGCTCCTCCAGGGGATTATACTGCCTTAAAAAAAAATCTGTGCTTATTTTAGCTACACTAGCTTTGGAATCTATAAGTCAAATTTATATCAGCTCTGTGTTCTGTTCTTTGGTGCACAATGTGGGATCATGCCAAAGGTATTGAAAGCACTAGGTTTCCATTTTTCACTACTTCATGAAACCTTAGGTTTGTTTTGAGAGTTCTGTGTATGCTGGTGAGTTTTCAGTCTGAGAGTGTGGGTGGAGTCCTTCAGGGAGAACATGCAGAAGAGAAAGGAACCCAGTGTAAAGTCTTGGTTTAAAAAAAAAAAAAATACACACATTCTATATATATATATGTATATATACATATATATATATATATATGAAACACATATATAATATATCTAAAATATATATATTCTCTCTCTATATATATGCTAAATGCTGGTGTGGTGTGGGGAGATAGAAAATGTAACCAGGACCTAGTCCTACTAACTCAGTGGAAGCCACATACACCTAGCAAATTCTATTTCCTGACATTTTAAAATGGCCACTAATGTAAGAGATCACTTCCCTAATCTGTAATATGGGTAGAGTATTTATTATTTCTTTCTTTCTTTGAGAGAGTATGAGTGCAGGAGCAGGGGGTGGACAGAGGGAGAGGGAGAAGCAGACTCCTCATTGAGCAGGGAGACGGATGTAGGACTCGATCCCAGGACCCCGGGATCATGACCTGAGCCAAAGGCAGATGCTCAACTGACTGAGCCACTCAGGCACCCAACGTTAGAGGATTTAATTACGATATTACAAGATTTCTTCATTTTGAACAACATGGAAACAATTTCAGTGTTTGTAATATATCTCAATATGCATCAAAAGTATAATATCTTAACCTACCAGAATGGATAAAGTTAAAATAGAAAGGAAATGCCAAATGTTGGTAAGCATAGAAGCAATTTTCACAGCAGTTAGTGAGAATGTAAATTGTCGTAACAATGGTTTGGTTTTATCCATTTAAACTGAAAACTCGCCTAGTCTGTGAGATAGGAATTCGACCCCTCGGTATGTTGCTGTGAGAAATGAGTACCTACCCCCCTCCCCTAAAAAGACACAGATAAGAATATTTACAGGAACTCTGTTCCTCATTGGCCCAGACTGGATAGAACCCAACCATGATCATTAAGATAATATAATCACACTATATTCTTAAAGTGGAGCATTACACAATAAAAAGTGAATGAATGGTTCATTTAAGAATATGGGTCGATGTCACAGACATAATATAGAATAAAAGATGTTAGACACAAAAGACTACATGTTGTGGGGCGCCTGGGTGGGCTCAGTGGGCTAAAGCCTCTGCCTTCAGCTCAGGTCATGGTCCCAGGGTCCTGGGATCGAGCCCCGCATCGGGCTCTCTGCTCAGCGGGGAGCCTGCTTCCCTCTCTCTCTGCCTGCCTCTCTGCCTACTTGTGATCTCTCTCTCTGTCAAATAAAAAAAAAAAATCTTTAAAAAAAAAAGACTACATGTTGTAGGATTCCGATGCTGGGAACTTTTTGAGAACATGTGCATTGTGTTTTTTTGTTGTTGTTTTTTTAATGTGCACTGTTTGATAGGAATCAAAACAGTAGTTAACCATGAGGAAATGTTGGTTGGAAAGGAAATTAAGGGAGCCTTCAGGTGGGGTGGGAAAGTTCTCTATCTTAATCTTAGATTTGGTTTATAGGGACATATTTGTATAGGAAAAATTATCAAGCTGTGCTCTGTCACCTGTAAGCTATAGAAGTAATATGCACTTCATACTTTATATATTTTAGAATCATTATTTTACATTGAGGTTTTCCTATGAATACAGTCTTTTCTTCTTAATTTCCAAGTTGGGAATCTTAACCCTCCCAGCTTTGCACGTTTTATCAGTATCTCAAGAGGTAACGTTTGAGTAAAACATGTAGATTTTATAGAAAAGAAAAGACGAAATCTCCCATTGCCGTCTTTGGTTCATACTGATGAGAGTAAGTCAGTTACTTCTCTATGATTGGAAGCGATGCATGATGTTTGCTTCCCTGAGCTCTCATTCCATTTCCTGCCAGCTGGTTCAAGAGTGGAGCAATAATGCAGTTTAGTCCTCAGTGTTTGTGAAGAGCAGTTCATATCCATTTCTGCTGCTACATCGTATCTTTTCCTTTATAGGTTTTTTGCCAGCGTAAGAGCTAATACAATCATGTAAGATCGGGGGTGGTTAGAGGACTTCCCTGGAGTTTTCTATTCCTAATGAATACACTCCTTCATTGTAATGGGTTGACCTTTGAACACTAATGTAAATCTTATGGCTGGTTATTTTATTAATTGTTAGGACCTCGCTCACTGGGGTTGTTAATTCAGCCTCAGCAAGGACCACCTGCAATTAATCTGCTTCTAATTCTTGACACCATGGCTTGCAATTATTGATTCCCTTTTTTTAAAAAAACAATTAGATATTTTAGTCTTCTACAAACTGACACAAAACTGCAGGTCCCTTAAATGATTGGAGTGTCAGGAGAAAAGAGCCCTTAGCAACATCCCAGCGTGGTATACAAAGCTGAAATTCATTTGCATACAGTAGTCGGTTTAACTCTTTCAATGGAAACATCCTTTGTAAAGGGACAAGTGAATCCAAATATCCCATTCAAGGGACGACTGGGTGGCTCAGTTGGTTGAGCGGCTGCCTTCGGCTCAGGTCATGATCCCAGCGTCCTGGGATCGAGTCCCACATCGGGCTCCTTGCTCAGCAGGGAGTCTGCTTCTCCCTCTGCCTCTGCCTGCCACTCTGTCTGCTTGTGCTCCTGTTCTCTCTCTCCCTCTCTCTCTGACAAATAAATTAAAAAAAAAAACAACCCCCACAAATATCCCATTCAAGGAGCAAAGGAATCCATATAGGCTGGTGACTGACAAGGACAATTCAGACCTGCCTTGTACCTTATAAATCAGAGCTGACAGGTACAGACTCAGCCCTGACTGACCATGCCTCTGTCTCATATTTTCCTTTTCTCAGTTCGCTGCGTTCCCAATATTGGGACTTGGAATATTGGAATATTCCAGGAATATTGGAATATTCCAACAATACTGGGATTTGGATATTGACTCCCAAATTATCCCCTCTACCCTGAAGTCCAGACTCGTAAATCCAACCTTTATTCATGGGCCCTTAAAAAATGTAACCTCCAGTAGGGCAGGAGCTGACAAGCCTGATGCACGGGAACAGGGACGGAAAGGTGGTGTTGGCAGGATTCACACAGAAGGGTTTTGAGCCATCAGCCACTTCTTCCGTCTCTGAGTACTTTCGGCTAACCCTTCAGTTCCTCTCTCAGGCGTCCTGTGGGCTCCATGTTGACATCCTGACTGATTTTCCCCTGTAGCTATCTGCCCTTTGGTATCCTGGTACATTTCTTGTCTCCTTTTACCCGCATTGGCTCTTCTAGGGACATCAAAGTAAAGACTTCTGCCAACTTGCCAAGATCCCTCCTACTGAACTATCCCAATAGGAAGCTGTATTAGTCCTTTTCTCATCTTGGCCCTCATGTCCAAGAACTTGTTCCTTGATATTGGTTTCCCTCTGAGTACGTCTTCTCTCTTACCTGAAGATTGAGGGGGAACATATCTTGAGGAAAAATAACTTCACTCTTCAACTTATTTCCCCCTAAGATTAAAAATATATTTCAATTAGCTTAATATGCCAATTAATATTTTTTATGTTTACTAAAGTCCATGTAATTAAAATATTAATCATTAGCATTTATATACTTTGTTATTGTTAAATACCGACTTGCTTGGCATCACTTAAGGGGTATATGGTTTATTTTTAATTTCTGTTTGCTCTAGGGTTCACTCTACTGGAATTTTTCCTACCACCGTCCAACAAAACTAACCTTCTCAGGATCACCAGTTATCTTCCTCTTAGTAAATCTCACCTTTCTTTTAATCTGACAATCTTTAATCCTCATTTTATCTGATGTATTAACATTATTTGAATCAACTGAGTAATCCTTTTACTTGATAAAATGCTCCTTTACATAGTTCAAGAAGGCACACTTTGCTGATTTTCTTCCTATATCTGTGCCCGTTGTCTTTAATCTCAAGTGTATCCCCTTGTCTCCCCGTTCTACATTTGGAAGGTGCCCCAGTGTTCATTCCCCAGACATTTTCTTCCATGTCTATATTCATTGCCTTGATAATCTTACCTGATGTCAGATTTAAATGTCACCTCAATGATATTGACTCCCAAGTCATATCCCCCCACCCTGAAGTCCAGACTCATAAATCCAACCTTTATTCAACATTTCTTCCCACCTCATTGTCTAACAGGTGGGCCCTCAGTCAGATGTCCCATATTAAACTCTTGATAACCCTATTTGAAACCTGGTGCTGGGTTTTCCAACTAAGGAAATGGCCAGTGGGTGCTGAGTGTCTGTCCCCCAATTTCCTATGCTTCTTTCCTCAAAGCTCCCAGAGCAACCTTTTTTGGAGAACTGTCTTTTGAGGACCTCGGTCAGGCTTTTAGAAACACATGACCCACAAATGTGCAAAGGCTAGGAGACACGTTCTTTTTTTCAGGGTGGTTTCAAGGATCTAAGTCCTTTGCATTTTCATATAAATCTTGGAATCAGCTTGGTAATTCCTAAAAAAAGAAGGAAAAAAAAAAACCTCCTTGTGGTTTATACTTGGAATAACATTGAGTTTACGGACCATTCAGGGGAGAAATGACATGTCAGCAATAATGGAATCTTACAGTCTTTGAAAGTGGTCAGTATCCCTATTAATTGATGTCTTTGTCTTTGTTCCTTTCTCTCAGCAATGATTGGTGATTTTCAGTGTAGAGATTATGGACAACTTTTTTTTTTTAATTCATACCTAAGTGATTTTTGTGGATGATCAGAGACTAAATGGTGATGATAGATTTTAAATGTCATTTTCCAGTTGCTTCCTACCAACTTGGAAACACTATTCTTACTACTATAGAAACAAAAATAGCTTGTATAGCAGCTTTATATCCCCCAAATCTTGCTAACTGAAAGGTGGTATGGGAAAGTATGTAATTCATGCCATAAGAGGTTTGTGAAAAATTAGAAAGGTGCAAATAGTAGCAGATGAATTTTCATTTAGTTTCACATTCCTAGGGTCATATCATGGTGAAATCAATGGGATGCACATGATGGGAAATACAATTTGCTTTTTAGCACAAACGCAGCTCTGTTATTTATGCTAATCATGAACACGAGGAATGAGGGTAAATGGAGTCTCCAGGTAATCTCAAATCTGATTTTAATCAATGGTCTCAAACACTTTCCATCTCCAAACATGCATACACATCATTATCAAGTAACCGGATTCACTAGATTCAATTTGGCCGCTTTTATTCCCATTTCTGTCTGACTAGGCATCTTGTCCATAATTAATGAAACGGCCCCGAAGGAGGCAGACGTGAGAATGACGGCCGAGATTAGGTACTAATTGATAAGAAGGAATGAAAGGCACGTGGGTTTTCAGCATGGTTGGGATACAGGCAGGAGCAAGCTGAGGTTTTAGTAAAATTAGGGCGGCTGGAAGGAGAAGCTGAGAGAATTTGGAGACATCAGTAATCATTTTATACTTGTGTCACCTTAGTAAAACAGCTTAACTGAGACCATCAGTCACTTAGCATGCAAATTATAACAGTTTTCTGGATGGGGCCGCCCTTCACGTCCCTGTGCCTCTGTTTTCTCTCCTCCACCCTTCAACCTGAAGCCACAGTCCCAGCTTTCGCCCGTTTACACCAGGATATCGCCAGGGCCCAGGTGGGGCTCCGTTCCTCCAGAACCGTCTGGGTCACATAGCAGGTATTGGAGAAGTCTGCAGAGCCTCTCCATTGTGTCTCAGAACCCAGACCTTTCAGGGTGCAAGGGAAGGGCTCCCAGAGCCATTTCAATTGTTCACTTTTAATGATGGCTTTCCCTTAGGGTGCCTGGGTGGCTCGGTCAGTTGGGCATCTGCCTTCAGCTCAGATCATGATCCCAGTGTCCTGGGATCGAGTTCTGCATCAGGCTCCCTGCTCTGTGGAAGTAGATCTCAGCTGGCTAGTCAGTCAGGCACAGGACCATCCTTGGACCCATGTACATGGATGGCATCTCTGCATCGGTTGTGAACCTTGGACCACCAGTTTCTTTTATAAACTTCCCCACTGCAGGGCTGGACAAACACGATGAAAATATCACATACTCGGTGAAGTCATGATTTAAAAAAAACTTGAGGCATATGGAGATGCACTCGGGAGGTTAGTTAAATTGTTATTTTCTAAGCGCTGATACAGAGTTCATAGGCTGCACGGTTTGGGTAGTATCAAAGAATTTGGTTTTATAAATTCACTGAAGCTGATTATAAGGTTGATTGTTCAGTCTTACACACTTGTAAATGGACCCAGTGATAGGGGATGGAGTCTGCAATGATGGCATAGACTAAATGCAGTGTTGGACAATTGTGGATCTATGGAGTTAGTAAAAACAGAGCAGCAGGGAAGTATGCTCGTGGAAACGGACAACACAGTGTAATCTTCTGACCTCCCGTCGGGCCAGGCGCTACTTGGCTATGTCATGTTTTATGCACATTTGTACTCGTTCGCCAGTCCAAATAGCCAAGACGGGCTCTTTTAGCCTGCTGGGAAGCCCGGACTGTTCCCCATCACCTGTCCGTGCAAAGGGAAGGAGGACACTATCCAGCAGAAGGGCTCTCCTGAGCTGGGAGCACGGGCGTGCTCTTCTCATTAAAAAAGGGGTGAATGGATCACACACATTTGTATGTTCTCTCTCCACTCGGTGACGGTAATAGAATGAAAATGAGAGAGTGGTGAAATACGTCTGGATCAATCTCAGAAACAGTGAACGTGCAACACTCAGGAAGGAGCAGTTGTAGCAGATGCGTAAGGATGAAGACCCTTTTTCTTAGGTGCTTGTTGAGGGTTATTAGGGCTTGGGATTTGACGAAACAAGGCTTGTGAAGGCTGTATGTGAGACAGAATGTGAAAACAAGAGAACTGATTGGGCTTGCAGAATAATTATTGAACCCCTTCACCTTCTCCTTCTCAACAAGGGAAAATGCTAATTGATGCCTGGGACAGGAATGCAAAAATGACTGGGAGTAAATGTGACCACATCCCCAGGAAACCGCCTGTATCCATTGCAGTGTAACCACATCCAGTAACAAACCCGCAGCCAGAGTGATACATTTACCCCCTGGGCAAGTGATTGAAGGTTTGTATCCAAAGCAGGAGTTGTTACAAGCCGATGTAGAAGAAAAATCACCCAATCTAAAGTGGGGAGAGGGTACCGAGGTTTGTGGGAAAGAATGAGCCTGATTAGTATCAAAAGAAAAAGTGAATTAAAATAACAATATGCTGTCCTATTCCTGAAAGTCCCAAAGAAAGGAGGCAAGCAACACTCCAACCTCACAGAATTGGTTTCGTGAACATACAGGTCATAAATAAAAGAAGGGAAAAGAGACGGAAGGGGGTGCCACTTGTATCTTTCACATTCTGTTGTCTTAGGCAAATCTTTCATCTAAGCAGGAAAGAAATAAAGGAGGAATTGAGAGAGAGAGAGACACGGTGGGAAGCAGAGGGAGGGAATGAGAAAATGAGAAAGAACTTCTCAGGTAATTATAAAGATGCTCTTAATTTACGTACTTTGCAATTTATCTTCTGCTTTTTCATAAATGAAAAAAAAAAAGACTTTGCAGAATAAAATCTTTGTGAAGGTTATTTCCTATAGAACAAGCCGATAGGTATATTCACTGGATATCCTGTCATTTGAACTTGCCCTGAAGGGATGATTTTTTTTTTTTTCTCTAAACAGCCGTGGAAATGACTGTGTTCAAGAGTAGTTGCCTATTTTCCTAAAAGCTCACAGTAACCTATCTTTGGACAGAAATAAGTTCTGTGATATTCTGGGAAGCTTTCCCTTTCTCATGGAGCTCTATAATGCAGCACTGCAAATCTCACCATGCAAAAATGTTTAAAATGGGCTAGAAAATCTTCCTTCACTAAACTCCCCACCATTCTCTGCAGCAGGATGTCTGAACAAAATACTTTCTCTTCCTTGGGTCAGCATTATTGGCAAGGAAAAGCTCTGAATGATTGGAATTCTGTTTATCCACAGGCTGTGTCCAAGATGCCCACCTCACCGTCATTCTTCTTGGTGTCTGGGCTAATAACAGAAATTGCAGGAAATCCTGGGAAAGCTTAACAATGCTCTGGGAGGGCAGTGAGGAGTTTGGAGAGTCTGCGAATAACGATTCCGAGGGCAATGAGAGAACGTACGGGCAGGTGGCATATTTTTAAAAAAATGGTCTCCTTGAACAGCTTGGAAACTATCCACCGTTATGAGTAGAAACATACCCAAAGAGAGAAACATGCAAAGATTATGCCCCTAGTTAGTCTGTTTTGAAACGTCCAAGTGCAGTGTGGTACCACTTTTTATAGGCATGTTTTTAATTATTATCCACCTGGGGAGCCAAAACCAATTCCCCTAAATAAGAGAATAAATAGTATTGTTTTAAGACAAGCTATTTAATCAATTGTGGAAATAAGGGTCGGTGAAAGGAATTCATTGGTCCCAACCCAGAGACATTCTTGTACTCACGGTCTTCTCTACCACACAATGAAGCTGTTTTTCCAGAACGCTGCCCTGCGGGCTGGCCATGCTTTGGCGACCGCTTATGTTTATTTATGAGTCTTGCTTGAGAAGAGATTTGTGAAGTCAGCCCGGGAGTCCTCTGATGTGTGTTTACTCTTCTTCCAGCTTGGGCATAACCAGTAGCGGCCACAAGATCGCTAGTTCCAGAATGAATTATGCATCCAGACGTGTCCCTGATAACCAGGCAGAATGCCGCCTCGATGTGTCCCATTCAGCTGTAGTGATGGAAAGAGGGAAACTGGGAAGATTTGAGTTCCACCGAATCCACCAGATTAAAGCAGCGCTGAGACCCAAGTTCTTGGACAGTCCTTGCAAAGGAAGACTAATAATTAGGGAGAAAAGGAGTATTATTTCTCCTGCATAGAGTATGGCTAAGGCCAAGCTACTATTCTTTGCCGTCGAGGACAGTGTCTGCTTTCTCGCTTAGGTTAAGAACTGTATTGGTTAGGGTCCCCTAAAACAACGGGATATTCACATATAATTATCTTTGCATACAAATATACATGTCTGGGAGGCAGATTTATTTTACGGAATTGGTTCATGTAGTTGTGCCTGGCAAGTCTATGCCCTAGGGTAGTCTGGAAGGCTGGAAACTCTGGTAATGTAATGACGACATAGCGATTTGAGTCTGAATTCTCTCTTTAGAATGGCAGGCCCTCAGGCTGGAAATTCAGACAGGGAGTCTTGGGTCTGAGTCTATAGGGCAGGGAAGTCCTGTAGGCTGGGAAGTCGGGAAGGATTTCGACGTTCCAGTCGGAGGCAGCAAAATTTTCAGTTATTGCCTTCAACTGATTGGGTAAGGCTCCCCCCCCCCCCCCCCCAGTAGTAAAGAGGGTAATTCAACGGATGGGAATATGTTGACACACCTTCTTGGCAACATCTAGGCTAATGTTTGACCCGTTAGGCACCATTGTGTAGCCAAATTGGCAACAGTGTAGCCATCCCAAGACTCCAGGTCCTCTTACAAAGAAGCATTTCCTTTTCAGGCACAGGAGCCAAAGCAGTTCTCCTTGAACAGTGCACAGCACAGACTTCTGTTCAATGGCTGTTCAGCTGGAATGTGTACTCTTGTAGCTGCCTCGCAGGCTTGACTCTGAACACAACTGATCCATAGCAGCCAACATTTGTCAACTGTAGGAGGCATCAAATACCACTAGATGGATATTGGAGACTCTTGTCGGAATGATACTCTATTTGTGAATATTTAAAAAAGCTATTTTAAGTTCTGTAAGGACTTAAGTTCCTGTCCCTGTAAGGACAGGAATTAGTGATTTGGTCATCTTTTCATGAGAGGGTGAGTGTCTAGAACAGCACTAAGTAGTGAGAGCTATGGAGCCTTTTTGAATGACTCAGTGAATGAGCAGCCCTTGAACAAAGGTTAGAAGACTCATCAGGGGAGGAGAGCCACTTATGCTTCTTCCTTTAGAGGCTGCAGTCAGGAGGTCTTTGTGGACCGGAGAAGTAGGCTGTTGTTCAATGTGCAGGGATGGGTCCGTGTATGAGAAGGGAAGGTGACTCCTCTGCCAATAATTGGTGGGTAAAACAGTCCTTCAGTTCAAGCTCTCCATCGTTCCCCCCAGTTCATGGTCTCTCTGCTCTGTCTTGTTCCCCATTTTGGCTGTTCTTAAAGATCTTTTTTTTTTTTTAAGATTTTATTTATTTGTCAGAGAGAGCACAAGCAGGGAGAGCAGCAGGTACACGGAGAGGGAGAAGCAGACTCTCCACTGAGCAGGGAGCTATTCCAGGACTCTGGGATCATGACCTGAGGCGACAGAGAAACTTGACCAACTGAGCCACCCAGGCGTCCCCAAAGGTCTGCTTTTTTGTCGTGAATCCGAATCAATGTTGGGAGGCCCAGCCCACACGACCCATTGTAGCGTAACCGAGGGAGTAGATCGCTCTTTCTCAACATCGATGGTTGTCCTTTGGATTTCAATCATAAACCAAAGCTGGGCACTTTTATATTCTGCCAGCAAGCAATTACGTCCTTACAGGGTGCTGGGCCTATAATGCACACTGAGGAAGTCCCATAAAGGGATTTAAGAGGGTGTCTGGTCTGGGTATGGAGCACTTATCTCTCCTTCCAAACCCACCATTGTGATGTTGGTGCTGCCGCTGGGCAAATACCTTTCTCCTTTGTCGGTTGGCTGCCTGTTGGGTGCCACCCATTTGGGGCCCAGTAGGAGATGTTGGGAGGCAGAGAGAGGAGAGCAAGGAGTCACCTTTTTTGTTCATTTGCTTTCCCTCACCCCACTATGATACTTGACCTGGATATTTCCGCGTTCCATGTTTCCTAATTACACATTGAATGGCTTTTGTTGGGCTACTTTCCCAGATCCAGGATCCTTGGTCCATCCCACATTTGGGACCCTGAGACCACTCCAGTAAGATCTTCCGGGGCTCACGTTCTAGAGAAGGTTGCCGGGTTAGGTAGGATTGTGTTTATATTTTATGTTGTGACATTTATGTGTCTTGATAAAACCACCTTGGGTTTCATATAGTGTCCTCCAGATTCATCCTTTTTTATAGCATGGGTCACAATGTCCTTCCTTTTTAAGGCTGAGTGATAATTCCGTGCTGTGGATTATACACCCACCTGTCGATAGACAGTTGGGTTGCTTATGCGTCTCGACTATCGTGAAGAACACCACTATAAACATAGGCATGCACGGATCTTTTTAAGACACTGCTTAGAGTTGTATCCAGAAGGGACATTGCGGGATCATTTTGGTGAGGCTATTTTTAATTTTTTTGGAATTTTCCATATTGTTTCCCAGAGTGACTACACCATTTTCCATCTCCACTAACACGGCATAAGGGTCCCAATTTTTCCACCTCCTTGCAAAGACTTGTTATTTTTGTTAATTGCCTTGACAGTAGCCATCCTAATGGCTATGAAATGATAATCTCACCATGGTTTTGATTTGCATTTCCTTCATGATTACTAATGCTGAGTATCTTCTCCTATGATTGTCGGGATCTTTGGAGAGAGAGATATTTAAATTCTTTTCTCATTTTTAAATTGGGTTATTTAGTTTTCTTGTTGCTGTCGAGTTGTATGAGTTTTTGGTGTCTTCTGGTATCAGCCCCTTATCAGAGGGATGATTTGCAAATGTCTTCTTCCATTCCGTAGGTCCCCTTTTCAATCTGTTGATGGTGTCCTTTGATGGACAGAAGTTTTAAGTTTTGGTATTTCAGTTTAATCTATTTTTAGCCTTGTTGCTTGTGAGAAAGTATCTTTTTTTTAAAGATTTTATTTATTTATTTGAGAGAGAGGCAGTGAGGGAGCATGAGCGAGGAGAAGGTCAGAGGGAGAAGCAGACTCCCCGTGGAGCTGGGAGCCCGATGCGGGACTCGATCCCGGGTCTCCGGGATCATGACCTGAGCCGAAGGCAGTCGTCCAACCAACTGAGCCACCCAGGTGTCCCGTGAGAAAGTATTTTTAAGAAATTAGGAAACATTTCAAAATGTGACTATTGGGCTAAGTTGAATAAAGGCAAGAGGTTGGCCTCACTGACTTCACAGTATGATATGGTATGGTCTTAGTCCTGATGGGTGGCGTATTCTGACTACAGATGGTCCAGTATCAGAAGATACCCTATAAATTTAGTTCTTCTGCTCTTTCATTTGAAACAAGCACAAATTTTTTTTTTAAAAAGATTTTATTTGAGAGAGAGAGAGAGAGCACAAGCAGGGGAAGCAGGAGAGGGGAGAAGCAGACTCCCCGCTGAGCAAGGGGCCCGATGGGGGGGCTTGATCCAAAGACCCTGAGATCATGATCTGAACCGAAGGCTGACCCTTAACCAGCTGAGCCACCCAGGCATCCCCAAACGCAAAACTTTAATACGTGGTTCAGCTCAGACAAAGTTTGCTGTAACACCAAATGTAGGAAAGAAACTCCACACCTATGTGCTAAACTTCTGCTTTATAATCCACAGTTTCAATTTGAAATAAAACTAATTTTACCCTGGGTAAAATTCTTACAATAAACAAGAAAAGTAAATCAGCCATCCCTCACGCTCAATCAAATGGCAGAGATGATTAAGGTAATGATTTTTAAACTGAATGTCACTCTATCATAGTGTATAACCATGCCAAAAGGTCCATTTGGCAGGGGCCCAAATTAATAAGCAATAAAGCCAGAAATGATCATTCAAAAGATCTAAACGAAAATGCTCAAATGTCATTTAGGCAAGTGGCTTTGGAGGCACGGGAAGAATGCAAATGACCATTTCTGCCACTGGGCTTGTTGGAGATGTGTCTGGTGGCACCTCTGGGAAACGCTGTTTGTGCGTACGGTCCAGTGGGGTCCTTCGAACTTGCGTATACAAGGGTGCTGGCTGTTGTGTGTATCGTCTTCTTCTCTGGGTAGTGGGAATAACGAGGTGTCCCTATAAGAGGATCCCAGACACCGCTAAAATGTCTGCATCACATTGTGTTTCCCGTCTCATTTCCCTCTGCAGGCAGCCTCGGAATTACATGTCGTTGGGGTCGGAGCCTGTGACCTGGGGAGGGGGCTGTCTCAGCCCCGGGCTCTCACACTGCTCTTCTGGGGTCTAATGCTTGCCTGCTTGTTCGCCCTTTGTCATTCCCCGTGCAGTCATCGAGCTTGCCTGCTGAGAGGCTGGTTTTTGAGATGACCTAATTGTTCCTTCTCTTAGAAGTCTACATAACTTATTAAAAAAAAAATCTAGTTTTTAGCTATTGGGTAAAATGACTCCTATGCTATTTTTTCCAATTGATTTCCTAGCCCTTTGTAAGAATTAGGGGATACAAGGCCCCCATCTATGTATAGAAGACCCTGAAAGGTGTCTAGCTGAAGCTTCGTACACTGCTTGCTCGGGTCCCTTCCCCCTGATCTACATCTCTTTTGTCCCTGTGGTCCTAGTTATTTCGTCCCTCCATTTGCCATAAGGTGGTACTGCTGTACCGGTAGAAACTGTAGAGGAGTCCATTTCTGAGAAGAGTGGCCCGTAAGTCTTTGTTGGAAGGAAGTCATGTGATATCAGTGCCCTTGGGAGCCTTCCTGGCCTTTTGGGTCCTTTAGAACAGCCGCCGCGGCGTTACCTTTGCTGATGAGGATGGTTCTGCCTTTACTCCCCTTCTGGAGTTCCCCAGTCTCCATCCCACAAATTATTTTCCTCTTTCCTTAAACTTAGTCAGTGGTATTTGCACGCCAGAAAGCTTACACGCGTGATGACTAATGGAAACCAAGTGGGGCGGTGGGAGGTCATCATCCTGAGAGTCAGCTGAATTTTTTTTTAAAGATTTTATTTATTTGACAGACAGAGATCACAAGTAGGCAGAGAGGCAGGCAGAGAGAGAGGAGAAAGCAGGCTCCCTGCTGAGCAGAGAGCCCCATGCGGGGGTCGATCCCAGGACCCTGGGATCATGACCTGAGGCGAAGGCAGAGGCTTTAACCCACTGAGCCACCCAGGCACCCCGAGTCAGCTGAATTTTAAGTAATTATCAATTCCCTTAACGTTCAGACACTGATTGTACGATAGGGATGAGACTCTAAACTAAATGTGGTAGACAATGTGACGTCTGGCGGGAAACATACTTCCTTTTAGATTTGTAATCCAGTAGGAGAAATGAGAGAAATACAGAAATGACTATAAAATAAAACATGAAGAAACTGAGAGGGAGTCATTCAAGTTAGAGTGGGTACGGGTTAGGTGAAGGAAAGGTGGTGAGTGATAAGATTAGAGAGACCTCTCCATTCATGTGCTCATTTTTCACCCATTCATTCAATATATCCAATATGCCATGTCCATCGTTCATCATCAGAGACCCAGAGACTCTTCCAATGTTTTAATGGGAAAACACATTTTTCCTTAACTACAAGTGTTTTATAGTCTGTCACAATAATGGCCAAATACTTTCTGTAGATGACTACTTTCCCCTAAAAAGATCAAAACACAGATCTGTCTTACAGTTGTTACTGAGTACGGCAGCGTTGTTTCTAAATGGCTCGGAACCCGAACATGGTCCTGCCGATGCCGTTAGGTTACTACTGTGAACTATTTGAGAGGAGTTCTTCCTTACAACGACGTGGGCATAGAGAAGGCACGATGAAAGTAAGTCTTGGGTGTTTCGTGAAAATGTTTTATATCGTCTTAGAGAAAAAGCAACCTTCCTGCAACGTTATTTTTTAGTAATAATAAAATAGACGCAGATCTCTCTTCACCTAAGTCCTTGAGAGGCATATTGCCCCAGAGTGAGTGCTGGTAACCTTTCCCTGCAAAGCACCAGACAGTAAAAAATTTAGGCTGCATAAGCCATGCGGTCTTTGTTGCTACTAATGTGTTTTAATGTGCAGCATTGAAAATAGCCTAGGGAAATGTGTAAATGAATGGGCAAGATCTCTTTCAATGATGCGTTATTTCTTAAGAGAGGTAGTGACAAGATTTGGTCCCAAGATCACTCTGCAGAAACCCCTCCTTTGAAATCGGGAGTGCATTGCTGTATTTCTATCCAATTGTAAGAGATTTTAAAGCAGCTGAAATCCAAGTGTTATGAGGAGACTCAATACCTAGTCCTCAGAGATGCATGTGTGTCTGATTTCTCCAATGGAATTGTACGTTTCTGTAAGGTCCAGATGACATGTTCACGATCTTTGTGTACGTTCCAGCAACAGGACCCGGTCCCTTCGACCAGGTGAGTGTGGTCGAAGGAGTCGTATCCTCCACTGAGACTTCTTCAGGACAAAGGCATCTGTTCCCTCATCTTGCCAGTGTTCTGTCGGCAGACGTCCCTTAAGTCTCTCTTCTGAATTATCCTCAGCTAAAGAGAGCTCTGTCCCCTGGCTGTGCCTCACTCCATGGGCAGCCTGCATTCAGTAAATGGCCCTGGCATGGGTCGAAGCATTGATTCACCACCTCATTTCTTGGGTGGATCATCTTGAGGGGACAGCCCTGTCCCAAAGGTCTCTCCACCAAATCCGCTGAGGCTTTTCATGAAGGTTTTTTTGCATCAGCTCTTCCCTCTGCGGGTCCTGTGCCCTTCCTCTACAGGACAGGACCTTAAGGAGGGGGAGATCTCTATAAGCATTGTGGTGGGACGGGAGATTGGGGGGAGGGGCCAGAAAGTGACCTAAAGGAGGAAGGCGGGAGCAGGAAGTGACCTAACAGAAAGACGGTCCAGGTGATGATGTGAAGGAAAGAGAGATGGGACAGGAAGTGACATAAAGGGAGGAGGGAGGAGACAGGAAGTGAGACCTAAAGGGAGGAGAGAACGTGGCCATGCATTGATATAGGACAAGTTCGGGGACATGAAAGAAGGGATGGGATCGGGGAGCAAAATTAAGATACGCTTCGTTTTAGGGTTAATGATAATGGTGTAAAGGGATCCACTTTGGACAAGTACAAAACATTTTATTGGAAAAGTGTATTTATTTCTTTAGATTTAAAGGTCAAAAATTATTTCATGTGTATATATACAACGTTTGACCATGAGAGTTAATGTCCATTAGTCATTATTAGCAGACGCAAAGGAACTCGGCAGGGGTTTGCTACAATTTTAACAGTAAATCCTGAAGTGTACCTAATTACATAGTTGCATAAAAAAATATCCATTGGTGTAAGAAGGTAGCAGTTATGTGCTGTAGCAGTATACCCACTTGCGATACGTGCACCATGAATCGGACATGCCATGCAGAAATGCAGAAATGCCCCAAAAGTAACTTCTAGCACATCAAATTCCCAGCTGTGCTTGTTGGCCTTCATTTTTCTTTTTTTCTTTTTAAATTTTTTTTTTAATTTTGCAATGAGTGTCCTTCCTTGACCATGTAAACCATAACACTAAATATTTAATACACATCTGTTCATTGATTAAACAGAAATACAGTCATGATCCAGACTCTAGCATTTAATTCAAGACACGTCTTTGAATTTCCAGTTGTGCCAAAGGCCATTTTTACTACTCCTGCCAGGATGTGGTAAGGAATACTTAGAACTGACTTCCAGAAGTTCACTGCTCTTTTGAGAAATCGTGTTTCCGAACATTCAGGCATAACATGTATTAACTTTTAATCAGTTGAGTACAGCCTTTGCTATTTGGAAACGGGATTGTTTCTAAATACTAAGTGCCCTTTTCCAATTGAAAGAGTTCCTAGAAAAGCTGAAAGTATTGGTCTTGCAATAACCAGAAGGCACGTTACTTGCTTTGGACAGCAATCCTCTAGAAAGCAAGACTTGTGGGGAACTTGAGATTTTAAAAGTTACTGTGTTTAATCTGCAAGCATCCAAGGATTTCCTCAGTGAATCTCTCGTGATTTACATCTGTGCTCGGTAGCAGAATGTCTCCTTACCCGCTCGTAACTGCTCACAACTAGTGGGTCTATTTCATGCCCAGAGGAGATTTGAAAAGTGAGGTCATTTAAGAATTTCAGTGTATGGCTCCATCCTGTCTAAATTTAGTGGTTTACCAAGGCTTCTCTCTGTCGCTCAGGATCTATGATGGGCTTCTCTCCCTGGGCAGTTCCATAAAAACAGCACTTTGGCTGATGCGAAATGAATCGCATAGCAACAGTACTCTGCAGCCCACCCGGAGAAGCAGTGCGGGGGCGGTTTGCAAAGCCACCGAGCCAGCAAGGATGTGGGTACAATGGCTTGTTGTAAAGGCTCAAAACCCACATATATTCCCGTTGTAAGTCATTCATTTTAGGTCAATCACTTTTAGCTTCTTTAATTTTTTAGGCATCATTTTAGCTCCCATAATAGAACTGTCATGTGTGAATTTTTCTGGTACTTATTTGAAGGTGTTGGTTTTTTTTTTCCCCTCTGTATTTGCCGCCAGCCTCTGGTTTTCTAGGTTATGATTCCTGCACATCGGGCCATTGTTATCTGCTCTGTTTTGTTAACTTATCTTTTCTGTTTGCCGTAAATTGCCCTCTTTGCAGTTATAAGGGAAAGGGCATCTTGGTAACCTGGGATTTGGTGAACAAGTCCGTGTTCATCCCAGGTCTTTCTTTTATGAGTTTATAAACCTGAGTGCTATCCCCTGTCAGCCTCAGTGTTTGCAGATGGAATCCTGCTAATCCTTTCAGGCTGTCTGGACTTCCAGTCATCCTCTGTTCCCTTTTCTGGACCTTTCCCTACTCTGTTATGACTTTCTTGAAATGCAGTTACCTGAACAGTGTGCATTACTATTCTTACTGCCGTGGGTTTTATTTAAATTCTATCTATCTATCATCATCATCATCATTATTATTATTTAATTCATGGTGTCCATGGTTGCCCTAAGAGGAACAGGGGCATCCATATCTTAGGCAGCAGAAAGGAAGAAAATATGGGGGATATGGATGGAAAATTTTTGGGAGTCAGGCTCAGAGGTGACACCCTTCACCTGTGCTCGCACACCATTGGCGAGAATGTTGTCAAACAACAGCACTTAAACATTTATTTATGTTCCCTATAAACTTTGTGGAGAGCTTTCTCAGGGCAACTAATATTTCGGCGGTGTTTTACTAAGTTCCTATACACATATCTGCTGAAAATGTGGGAAGGGTGGTGACCTTTCAAACATGGAAACAGGGCTATGCTGTGCATGGGATCTGAGGGCCAGTACAATCTGAGGCTTCCCACAAGGGCAGACTTTGCTTTCCTAAGGAAGAGATCTGAAACTCTACATGTATGTTCCTGGCGTCAGCTGGCATTATATTACATACACCGAACAGAAGAGGAGAACCTTTGTTCATCTGTATAGCCCTCCCCGGTAGCCCATACTTTCTGAATTCATAACCAGTAAGACCAACGAATGAGACTGTCATGCAATGTCGTTGCCTTCTTGCTACAAGTCCACTGACTGGGTGAGGAGGCTTGGGCAGGAGGGATCCTGTGTCCCCAGCACTCATGCAGGGGGTCCATCTTCAACTCACAGTGTCCAGGAGTTTCCTAAAGGGTCATCGCTCTATCCTGCTCAGCAGAAAGGGGAAGGGAATCATGGAGGAAATCCACGGTAGGTTTTTATGAGCCAGGGCTGGGATGGGGGGAACTTTGCTCATAAAGCGTAGGCTAGAACATCACCAAGCAGGGGCTTTAACTAAAAGGGAACCTGAAGAACATGTGCTTGACCTGGTGCCAAGGAGGAAGAAATTGATGGGGTGACTAGGTGACAGTCCTCATAACCCTTTCATTGTCCCACTTTTATTTTTGCCCTTTTTTGCATACAGCCTGTGTTTCGAATGAGTAGAAAACTCCACGTTTGGAGGAACGTCCACACATGAAGGGTGATAAGTGCTAAAATTTGGTGCTAGGAGACACATGGAGGGACGTGGAAGCAAACACCACATCTCCCTCGGGCCCAGCGTCAGAGGCTACATTTGTCAACCAGATAGAGAGGAAGGCCAGAAGTGCAAAAGCATCGCAACGTGAAGTACAAAGCTTTGGGAGAGGGGAAGGCAAAATGGAGTTCCCAGAGCAGGAGACTGGGAAGGATCCCACATTCCCCTGACTTTCAGGTGGGCGGAGGTTTTTAATACAGCAAACGTGAAAAGGCTAGTCAGGAGTTGGGAGAATCCATAGAACGTCCGATTCTGGTTCCAATTCTGGTTTATTTCTTTAAATTGTATTACAAGTTAAATTTTCTCTGAACGTTATGATAGACACATAAGTCTGTGTTATGAAATCATTATGTATCTGTCTCTGTGACTCCTGCCCTTGGTTTTAAGTGTCCTCCAGAGGCAGAAAGACACCAGTTGGTCTAGTTAGATCTCTAGTTCCTGTTTTCTACCTCTGGTTGGACAGCTTGACCTTGAGATGCCACTGACAGCTCAATATTTTCTTTTGGAATAAGTACAAGTGGTAATATTTAAAGAACCATTAATATATGCCCAGAGGGATCCCAAAGGCTTTACCTGGATTAACAGAAAATCTTAAAAATCTCCATGGACTAGAAAATAGTATTATTCCTGTTTTGTAGAAATGGAACTAAGGGTTAGAAGTTAAATAACTTTGTCTAGGTCATACAGGCAGCAAGGGCTGGAGCTGGAACCCCAGGCTCGAGCCGTATTTTTACTAATTTATTTGAGTTGTGAAAAAAAAAGAAATCCTCTAAGTCATTTGCAGCACAGTATCTGGGGAGTTCTTCCCGACAGTGTGGACGTGATCCTTCTGAATCCCCATTACAGACTGAGCTTTGAACAACTTTATTATCCATTCTTCCTGTATTTTATTTTTTTAAGAAACGTCTGAAACAGCGTACATCATGATTCTGTCCCCACGGTCAACGTGATAGACATTTCCATCACCTCCGAATGTCTCCTTGCGTTTCCTTGTTTTGTTTTTGGTTTGGTTTATTCATTGTCCTAAGAGCAGTTAACATGGGCTTTTCCTTTTTCACTGATGTGTAAGTGCACAAGACTGAGCTCTTCACTCTAGGTGCCGTGTTGTGCAAGAGACCTCTAGGATTTATTCACTCCTCTTGCACAACTGAAAGTGTGTGCCCGTGGAGTCAGAACTCCCCATTTCTACCCTCCCTCCATTCCTGGCACCACCCTCCGCTTCCAATTCTACGAGTTTCGCTTTCTCAGATTCTTCACGTAAGTGGAATTACGCTGTTTTCGTCCTTTTGTGCCTGCCTTGTTTCTTTCTCTATCGTGTCTGTCAGGTTCAGCCGTGTCATTGCAAATGGCGGGACACCCTTCTTCTTAAGGACTGACTGATGCTGCGTTGTGTGAATATACCACAGGATCCCTAGTTTGAAACTCACATTTGTCTTGACTTCTGTTATCGGTGACGATCTGCGCATCTCTTAGGCAGGGCCGGGGGTGAGGGGGAGGTTCTGCTGAAAATGTTCAGGGACCACATGCCTAAAGAATGTGTACCATCGAGTCTTCATTACCATCATAAGTGTCATTTCATTAAGCATTGATTTTGGTTCTCTGCCATTTTTTTTTAATCCTGGACTTTTTTTTTTTTAAGATTTTATTTATTTATTTGACAGAGAGAGATCACAAGTAGGCAGAGAGGCAGGCAGAGAGAGAGAGAGGAAGAAGCAGGCTCCCTGCTGAGCAGAGAGCCCGATGCGGGGCTCGATCCCAGGACCCTGGGATCATGACCTGAGCCAAAGGCAGAGGCTTAACCCACTGAGCCACCCACATGCCCCTAATCCTGGATTTTTGTTCTTTCTTCACATTGTATGTCCTGCTTCTTACTTCATTGCTCAAGTGTTGTCTTTTTCTCCCCCACAATTGTTTGAAAATGGTACCAATGAAAACATAGTTAGAGATTTAGTTCTAAAACAGTCTTACTGCCCTCTGCCCCTTAGTAATAATTAGCACAATTTTTAGCTTCTAGCATCATTTCACCTCCCTCTGTAGATTGGGGTGAAAATGAATTGATTTCTGTTTGTTTTTTTTAACATCAAGACAACTGTAACTTTATCAGTTACAAAGTAGTATTTTACATACTATAACATTGTTACATTATTTTGCTTTTTGTAGGTTTAGTTATGAATCTTGGATTATCCTTAATCACCATGATTACTGTTTCGAGACCAGAAAAGAGTTTCACGGTTTCATTGCTCATTGACAGATTGATTATATACATCACTTCTCCTGATGAGTTTTTGTGAATTTGATTCCTTTGTCTGCTTGCTGGATTTCTGGAAGATTTTTTTAAAGAATAGCATGCATTTGATAACACATTTGAGGTCGTTGTACGGTAGAATGTTTTCTGTCGGCTGTCTGTCGAATCTGTGAGTTTCGATCGTAAATTCCCAAGTCTCTCTTTGCTTGGAGCTTGTACTTTGGAAGAAAATTCTAGAGTTTGCTTCATATTTTCTTTGGGATAATCTGGCTTCTTAACGAGGTCAGGCACCAAAGACTTGCAGAATTTATCCCAGTTTTGAATGCAGGCACTTTCTTAGGATGTATTCAGTCTGCGGTTTTTTATCAATTCAGAGTCCCCTCTGGCGTGGAGGCGACTGTGTTTTCAAGTACGACACTGTATTGTAAGGGACTCCACCACTATGTCCAGTTTCCTTCCTCCTCTTCTAACTCTGGACCACAATCTGTGAAAACAGTTCAATTCAGCAAGCTTCTCTGCAGACAAGAGTGTCCACGGGACGTGGGAGTGGCCAGTACAAGAGGTAGCTTCTACTCCCTTTTTCCCTTTACCTTTTCTTCCTCCTTGGAGACCTGGTATGCCACCCACAGGCTCAGCCAGCAGCCGTCGGCTGACCAAGCACAGAACAACTAGGAGGAGCTAAACCCACAAGGAACCTTGAGTCATGGGGACATTTCTTTTGTTGTTCCCACAGTGCCTACAGTGTTTCCCGAGACCAATCTGCCTATAACTGTAAGTTACCCCGCAGAGATCTCTGTAACTTGCAGCCTGACGCAATCCTCGTGGGCACTTGATGTGCCTCTCTATTTGGAGTTAGGGTCAAATACTCGCTCTCTCTCTCTACTGCTATAGGTAGGGAAACCGTTACGGTGAAATTCAGCTCTGCACGTTTAAAGACGATGTTCAGAGATCCTGATAGAACATTTTCATTGCAATTTGTAAGAACCCACCCATAAAGATCTTTTGCAACACGTCCGATTAAACGTCCCTATAACACTGTGCTCACCCATGATGCCTTCCTTTCTAAATTCAGTCGTCATTCAAACGATTGGACCACATTCCAAAAGTTGGCAAAGATCTGACGGAGAAATTTGGAAAAAGGGAAACACCGATGGCAGGTACCCATGGAAAATAGTCAGTTCTAGTCAAGACGGACGGAATGAGAAAAATAAAAGATGCTGTTTAGACCTGATATGCTGGCAATGTTCGAAAGTTGGGCAATAATCAGTGTTGATGAAGGGGCAGGTAAAGACTGACGTGGGCTGGATGCTATGCTCATCCAGCCCTCCCTGCTCCAAGGATCATCGTCAAGGCCATGTCGTGGCCGAAGGCAAGAACTGACGTCACTGCACACCTGGGAATCCATCAGAAAGTCAAATGTGAGTTGCTGGTTTTGCTCGTTATCAACAAAACCACTTGTAATGGGAATGGGATACAATGTGTGCTTATGTGATCATTATTAAAAGTGAGTAAATGGAAACCGTGATTTGTTTTTTACATTACTGAAAATAATAGCTGTTATCAAGGTGTTAAGATTAGTATCGAACACAACAGCTGCTCAGCTCTTTTTTTGAGAATGATTTCTATGTACTGCATACAAAGTACCTTCATTCAGCAATAGACAGAATTCTGTGGAATATAAGCATTTCAGCTGTGCGACAGATGGCCACTCGTCATTTCCTGATGCATTTTGTAATGGAAGTTTAACCGAGAAAAACGCTAATAATAATGCTGTTAATATAGTGCCTTTTCCCTGGGAGCTCCAAACACTTGACAAACATTACATAATTAATGCTTAAATATTATGCAAACATCCACAGGATGTGGGAAAAGAAGGGGCCTCGTTCTGTGTTTGCAGACAGCCCGCGTCTTCACGTGCAGACGCACTGTGCTTAACGAGAACAGGTACAGAAGTGGTTTCCAATTGTTTCTGAACCTCGGTGTCACCCTCAGGTAGTCCTGAGGTGAAGGACGTCCCGGTCCTCATGCTCCCATACCCCACCATAACGGATAACGTCTACGACAGAACTTGCTGCTTTTTCCATTCCTGATTCCAACTAGCCTGGACGCTCCTTCCTCAGACCGTATATGGTTTGGGTTTCCAAACCATTGCCAAGGTTCCAAACCATGACGTCCAAGAGTTAGGTTAGTCTTGCAAGTCAGGAGTTATGACTTATGTCATTACTATTGTGGGTTTTTTAAAAATTATTTTTGTTGATTGTAGTTCGAACATTGGCTTTGGATGGATAATGTAGACCATATTACCTCCTTGGCCAAAGGCTGGACCCAGAAGTTCATAGGATCGGCTCATCCTTGATTGTAGGAGAAGCATGGCTCCCCACATGGGTTCCTCTCATTAAAAACTCTGATGTGAGACTTCAGTATATTGACATGTGATTTTATGAGTGTCCCTTTGTGTAAGGATTAAGAGATAAAGAAAAAGATGCTTGTTCACTGGGAAAGTCCATTTTCTCTGATAAACTCTTTAATGGCTCTCATGAACGTAGAAGACTGGGATGAAGCTATAGGAACCTGAAAATTTTCCAATCAATCAGTATGTAATTGATGCTGCCATGACTGGAGGAAATTAATAGGTGGGGCAACGTTATTTCTACGTCTTGATTTTGGAAATGCTATTGCGAAAGCTCCTTCAGCCATCAGGGCAGGACACTTTGTGTGAACAATACAGCATCCACACAAGAATCCCTAAAGAGAGTCAAACCAGCGTTTCATAGCAAAAGGTAACTTGGAACCGAAGCCCCTGACTATGTTCCGCCTTTGTAAGGGCAATTTAAAAAATCTCTTTGTTTCATCTTGTGCACAGTTTTCTGGAGGCTGGTAGGAGTGGCTGCATGGTCCCTTATGTGATTCTGCACTGGACCCAGCGATGGTTACTGCTCAAAAGAATGACCGTATCTGTAACACACGTCCAAGTGTGCGTCTCCCCGGCTTATAGTAGTGTTGTACTTTAGTACAACTTTTAGTGCCAGTGGACTCCCACAGAGTGTGTGTGTGTGTGTGTGTGTGTGTGTGTGTGTGTGAGTTCTTGCAACTGCGAAGCTACTACAATTGAGCGTCACTAATGATATAAATCCCACACTTTTTATAACTAACTTGCCACAGAACCAACTACTGCCCTTGAAATCAAATGCCGTCCTAGGAATTCTTGTCATGGATATGGCCCCCATATCACTCTACTTCACTACATTTCTATAAACACCCTCCAGCATCGTTTCAATGTTTTAATAAAACTGTGTCTTGTGCTTTTTTCTTCCTTCGTGCCCCAGTCTCTTTCTCTGGGTTCTTGCCATCCTCTGTTCACACTAGTATGCTGTTGACTCTCCTGGCTCGTCCTGCACGCCCTTGAGCAAGGAAAATGTTATTTTTAGAGCAAGATTTAAGTGGAATTTTGAAAAAACAATATACAATAATTGAAGTGTGTTTGGCATCAATTCATCGGTGTGATAAAATGAAATTGAAGATATATTTTATTTAAAGACAATTCAGTGTTACAGCTCTTTGGGGAGTTTGCATGGCTGTGTTCTAATAGCATTAGTGACGCGGTGCTGTTACTGCCAACGTACTCATTTAACTTTGTCCGATCCCCAAGTGCTCTGTGGGTGCAAAGCTTCACTGCTGTCCCAGCACCTTAAGGAACCCCAACTCAGAGCCCTAACTCATTAGGCAGCATTAATTAACAGGAGAGTTCCAGCATGTGGGGAGCGCTGGGTTCATAATTCTGGCCCTGCCCTCCGTTATCTCAGCACAGGCTCACTGACTTGATGTGGGAGAGAAATTTGAGACAACAGCACCTTGTGCCCTGTACTTGGATGAAACCCCAGGCAATTAGAGTTCAGACGGCCATGCGAGCATTCAGGAGTGATGGATGCCTGTGTCTGAAGGGTGGCTTGATTTCACCTGAAAAAGCAAGTTGCACACGCCATGCAAAGTGTCTGCAGTTTCCTAATAGAGGAATGTGAGCTCATGGAGAAACAGATACTGGTCTCTGCCTACAGTTCTGACCAGAGCTCCTGAATCCTTTATAAGCCCCTGGGTGATAAGAACATCTTGTGCTGGGACGCCTGGGTGGCTCAGTTGGTTGGACGACTGCCTTCGGCTCAGGTCATGATCCCGGAGACCCGGGATCGAGTCCCGCATCAGGCTCCCAGCTCCAAGGGGAGTCTGCTTCTCTCTCTGACCTTCTCCTCGCTCATGCTCTCTCACTGCCTCTCTCCCACTGCCTCTCTCTCAAATAAATAAATAAAATCTTTAAAAAAAAAAAAAAAAAAGAACATCTTGTGCTATAGTGAGATGACTTGATGGGCTCATGGTCATTGGGGGCTGGTCACCACAAAGACCAAGCCACAATTAGAAGTTTGGAAATCTCCATGTCAAACCCCAACCTCCAGGAAGGGGGTAAGGGCTGGCAATGGAATTAGGATGGGTTGTGATGAAGCCGCCATAGAAATTTGTGTAATATAGGGGAGCTTGTAGCCTGGACAATAGTTGGAGGTTCCAGAATTGAGTTGACTTGTAGGGTATCTGGCTGGTGTCGCAGACTTGCTTGGAGTGGGAAGGCCCCTTCAACCCCAGTCTCCGAAGTGCTCTGAGCAAGGCAGCAGTGTGAGAGCAAAGCAGAAATGCTTTAGGTTTTCTAAACAGGGAACGGGATAAACATGAAACTATGTGGAGAAGGATTAATGGTCCTTAACGATGTGCTATTTCATTGTTCCTGGTCTAGGGCCATTTCTTCCTTTTTTTTTTTTTTAACAGCTTTATTGAGGTGTAATTTATATACCATAGAACTCCCATGTTTAATGTTTTTTAGTAATTTAGGCAGTTGTATGGCTATCCCCACAATCCAGCTGGAGAAAGTTCCCATCACCCGCAGAAAGATCACTTGTGCCCATGCGTATTTGATCCCTATTGCAACCCCTAGACCCCAGCCACCACCAACCTGCTTTCTGTGTCTACACAGTCACCTATTCTGTTTTTTTTTTTTTTTTTTTTAAGATTTATTTCTTTAATTGAGAGAGAATGAGAGAGCATGAGGCAGGGAGGGGAAGAGGGAATAGACTTTAGCAGACTCTGCCCTCAACGTGGAGCCCGGTATGGGGCTTGATCTCATGACCTTGAGATCCCAACCTGAGCAGAAACCCAGAGTCGGATGCTTAACCAACTGTACCACGTGGGTGCCTCACCTGCTCTGGGCTTTTAACGTCTGTGGGATGATACCAGACATAGGAGCTTTTGTCTGGCTTTTTTCCACGTGGCAACTGGTTTTTGAGGTTAATCTGTGTTGCTAAATTGCATTGCTTCCCCGTTTTATTCTTCTTTACTGATAGGGTAACATTAGGCCAGTTATGATGAAACAGTATCTGAAGGGCTGTAGGAAGGACATCCTGGTGGGGCCAATCTCCGGATCCTTTGTTGTTGATGGAATACAACACACGTAAAACATCACGGTACTGCATGTTGCTGCGATCCAGAGCTTAGTAACCAGTGTTTCTGTTGTCCTGATAGTCCTATTCTTAAGAAACGATTGCTTTTAATTCGATTACCACCATGGTCCTTATCTGTTTAATGCATCTGGCAGGGGGGGGCATCTCTTGCTATTCATCATTTATGGGAACTTCTATGAATTCATTTAGGGTGATTTTAATGCCGTTTGTTTCACTCACTTCTGGAGCCTCAAATTGTCTCCTAGCACCAAGAAGTGTTCAGTGAATACTTGTTGGAAAAGAAGGAAAGATGGGATGGGTGGCTTCCCAGCACCAGTAAATGGTAGAATCCAGTAAATATTTCTTGAATAAAATTAATAGAGTTCCAATAATTAAAGTACTAAAAAACTGTAACCTAGGGTTTAATGACTTAAAGGCATGAGATTCTAATATTTTCCAGGCTGTGATCCAGCAAGGTACATGTTTCCACTCAACTGTTGTCTCTTTTAGGTGCCAGGCTCTTAGGCAAAATTTGGAAGTTGTTGGGAGTAGTTGTTAAGGAGTGAGAAGCAGACAAAAACTCTAAGTGGAGCCCAGTGTGCTTCCTATGGCAGACAGAGATGCTGAATCTTGGATCGGGGCGGGGGGGCGGTTTATGGAGACTTAGTAGCACTGATGGTGTTTTAACTAACATGGCTTTGAGAAGGCCCTTCAGACCACCTACAGCTAGCCCTCAGGGATTAAACTATCTCTTTGTGGGTTGTGACGCTCATCACCGTTGGAAGTCACCATGCACAGGCAGACTGGTGACCGAGACAGGCCCATTGTGCAGGAGAGTGGCAGCCACGGTGCAGGAGAAATACTGAGACACCAGCTCCCAGGGGGCAGAAGAACATTTCTACAGACGCCTGCAAGCCCGACAAATACTGGGGCCTGGTTAGCAATCTCGGAAAGTAACACTAATAAAAGGGTTCGCCTTTTGATGTCTAGAAGACACATTTAATAGTGTGGGGAGGAAAAATGTCTTCAAAAATCAGCATCTTTCAAATTAATTTTGTGTTGTTTCTGTAAAGATGTCTGTGATTTGGTGGGCCCTCAGGTGTGGGTTTAATTTTGTTTGCTTTTGATGTATGATCGCAGAAAGGTGTTATTCCTGAAAAGCCATCAAAATATAATTAAAAAGTCGGCAGATGCGATGTCTCATTGCTAGCTTTGTTTATTTTTTTTAATAAAAAAGAAAACCCCAGTTGGGCTCTGTGTGGAGTACAATGACCATAAACCAAGGAGTAGAATTCAAACAGTTGGAAAATGCTGCACAGTGTTTTCCTTGGAAACTGAGGTGATTGTCACAGTGCAGAAGGCACATAGAGATATTCCCCACCTAGATGTGTCTCTTCTTCCAAAGATTTTTTTTTTAAATTTTATTTACTTATTTGAGAGAGAGAGAGCGAGCACGAGTAGAGTCAGCAGCAGAGGGAGAGGAGAAGCACACTCCCCATTGAGCAGGGATCCCGACGCAGGACTCGATCCCAGGACCCTGGCATCACAGCCCAAGCTCAAGGCAGACACTTAACCGACTAAGCCACCCAGGCGTCCCTGAACTGTTATATTTAAATCATGTTTACAGTGATAGGACTTTCAGGAGGTCTGTACGGGTATATATTTGCCTATAATAATATGCATATAATTATTTTTACATGGAAATCTCATGCATGTGAAGTAGAGTGTATATTTTTAGTGTTTGCTCACACTGGACTATTTGCAGTTGCTACACTTGTTTTCTCCTCTTGCAACCGCCTCCCTGATTTCTACCTCCTCTGCAAAGAGGGGGGTGATGCTACGGAGGGAGGCGTTGCAAGCGTCTTTCTTTGCACATAATCAACAAAATGCATTTTGCTTAGAATTGCACATGCAGGGAGTCATCCAAAGATTCCTGAGCATCAGGAATTCTGATTTTTTGCTCTGGGTTGATGCCAATGAAAATGCACCTTGCTGGTGATGGGCGGGTATCATTCCCAAAATCCAATCAATGCCATCAATGTTAGGGAATCCCTTCTCAGCCTTGGCCCATGGAACATACCTGCTGAGTGGCTTCTAAAGCGTGCTACACTGATCGCCCCTCCCCTGCACATTCTATTGCTTCAGTGAGGCGGGAGCCCTCTGAATCCTCCCAGGGAACAACATCAGGTGTGGGGGGGAGGGCTGTTGTTTTATGGGAGCCATTCATTTTAGGGTCCCGACTTCCCTTACCCTCTCACCTCCTCTTAGCTCTACACTGAGGTCCGCCAGCTCCCTCTTACGTCCAGAGGCCATTTCTGGGTCTGCTGTTCTGCGTGTCATTCTCTGTGCTCTGGATGTCCTTCAGAAACTCAAACCCCCTGTCACGTGTGAATGCCACGGTGCCAGGGAGGTGCCTTGTCTAGTCCTGTCGGCTGCTCCTCCCAGCCTGTCTTAGGCTGCACCACCACACGCAGCCCCGTCGCTGGGGTGAGTGAAGCCGGTGGTCGGTGTCTGTCCTTGGGCGTACAGGCTGTTCGTTTCCGCAGAGCTGGGGCTCCTGCTGCCCAGCGCGTCTGTGATGAGATCTGAAGAGAAGGCCATGGCAGTGGTCCGGGACCAGCAGGAACCATGTGGGCTGGGAATGGAGCCGAAGGATGTGTTCCTGGGACCCACCCCAGACCCATCAGTGTGGCCCTCAGCGGTCCATGCTTGAGGCTTTCGAGCGATTCTAATGCAGGCTCAAGCTTGAAAATCACAACTCTTGGGGGCACAAAGAATGAGGAGGGTGTGTCTTGAGGCGAGGCCCCTGCTCTGGGTGAGCTCATTGCAAAGGGAGGGGTGGAGTGAGGCCATCCGAGTGTTCCGTGGGAGTTGGCGTTTGCGATCCTTCTGTTAGCCTTCCAGAAGTCTCAGGGACTGCTCATTCCCTACCAAGGCCTGTTTTCACACACCGGGCCCATCACGACTCCACATCCGGACATCCGGTCTCCTCTGCCCCATTACTCTCCATTCTGGTCTTCATATTCAGCAGACCCATCCTGTTGCAGAAGATGCGACCTTTACAGAGCTTCCTATGGGGCCTCCTGGTCTGCGCAGAATCCACGAAATGGACCGTTAGCCACTTGTCCCTTTCTTCTTCCAAGGCTTCCCATGTTATTGAAAGCAACCACCCCACTCTATACTCTGCACATTTATTGTGTCCTCGTACCAGTTCAGGGCAGTAGCCTCTGGATCTCCAAAGTTTTGTCTTCCCCCTGCAGCTGGTTTCAGCGTTCCACAGATGAAAGCCTTGGTAATTGTGAAATCACTGCCGTGAGACATGCCGTCACCTCTTAACCCACACCAGTACCGTCCCCCTGCTTCAGGGGTGTTGGAGGATGTGGGTTTTGAATCCCGTCCATAGGGGTCTGCTTTCCAGCCCGAGAAAGTCCCTACTCTCTGTGCCTGGGTTCCCCAGAATGTAGGGCATGGCTAAGGGGACCTTCAGCAGTGATGCTTTACTACAAGACATAAGCTCAAGGACATCCAGTAAAAGACCATACATTTCAGATCTGGTCCCAGCAAGACAAGGAAACATGGCACGATACAAAGGCGGTTTGGACGTGGCTAAGGAGGAAGACAGATCTTCCCGAGAAGTCCACTGGGGGCACAAAGGGAGGTAGAGTTTTGTTCACTATGCAATCTGCCCTACTGGGTATGAACAGCCTTGTATGGGGAGGCCTTCCAGTCAACCACTGGGAATACCCACACCCAGATGTCTGGAACTTCATGATTTCCCATCTGAGAGAGGGAGATGAGCTACGTTAATGGATTCCAAGTGCCGTAGCTCCCGCTCGAGTGGACAAGATGGTCAGCCCTTGTCCCAGCTCTGAAGCCCCGAGTCACTGTAGACAGTGGGCGCCTGGGTTTCTGCAGGGAGGAAGTGTCTTAGGGCACAGAGGCAGGTGTATGCCAGGAGAATCCAAGGAGTCCATAAATAACTTCCAATATAGCGGTTTGGGGTGGGCAGGGGTCTCTGTGTTCTTCAGAACTCTGTGTATTAGGCAGCTACTTTGGATTTTGAGTTTATCATGTTTTTCCTCTTCCATATTTCATGACTGAAAGGCAAAAAAACCCCAAAAATGTTTTCTAGCTGAACCTTGTAAACAATTCATATTAATGTCATGTTGATCTAAAAAGAGAAGAAAAAAAAAAACCAAGTAGTCCTAAAAAGCTCTGATCTGGTTCTCTGAATTCTTTGTTTTGTTTTGTTTTGTTTTTTTCCCTGGGGAGGGCAGTCAAGAAACATTAGTTCAGGAGTTCTCTAATTTCTGTGCCCTCTAATGAACCCTAAAGCAATTAGGAAAGTTTCCATTTCCTGCAATAATCAGTAGCCCATTAATTTTTAATCTCATTTTTTACCATTTCCAAGAGCAGTCGTCTTACATACTCAAGGTCTTACGATTTACCCTACTTCCCCCCTCTCTCAAAAGTCAGGCTCTTGTTCTCTTAGACCCGGATCTTTACAGAAAGCTAATGAAGGAACGGATAGATGAAGGGACGGCTGTGCCAACAAGCGTAGGAGGACCCGATCCAGGTGCAGACCTGTCTGGTTTTCCCGTGTCTGTTACCTGACTGCATCTGACCTCAACTTGCCACCTTGTAGCACGGCGGCTACTGTGAATGAGAAGATACTCAGGCACACAGATAATCTGCTCCCTCCCCACTCTTCTCTTTAGACGTCTGTTCTTAGTTTTCAGACCCTCTGCTTGCCACAGCATGTCCCTGCTCACCTCACAGTGCAGCCCTGACTCTGAAGGGTGGTTCACCTTCCCTGTGGCACCTGGGATGGCGAGAGGGTTTTCTTGAGCCTGATACACCTTCCTTTCTCAGCCACGATCACATTTACCTTATGGCTTCTCTCTCCTTCCTTTCTTCCTCCCCTCCCTCCCTTCCTTCTCTCCTTTCTTCCTCCTTCCCTCTCATTCTTTCTGGGTGTCTTCTCTCTTTTTTTCATTCAATTCCTCTCTTTTTCATTAAGTTAATAGATCTCCATCTTAGACTGTAAGCTTCCTGAGGACAGCGTCTAAGCCGAGTTTGCGCAACATTGTATCTCCACTCCGTATCTGTTGAAACAATGAATGAA
This sequence comes from Mellivora capensis, assembly GCA_004024625.1. Lineage (NCBI taxonomy): Eukaryota > Metazoa > Chordata > Mammalia > Carnivora > Mustelidae > Mellivora > Mellivora capensis. Next base: position 70,739 of record PISX010002327.1, on the reverse strand, counting down.
CGTAGAAAATGAGTCAAGACTTGAGTCCCGGACACGCTGTATGAAAAACCAACAGCCAAAATGCCGGTAACTCTCTGACCACACTGTGTATTTTCTCGAGGTTGTGTTTGGTCCTTGGTCCTGGAAATCTATCAGGGGTGCGTCGTTACAGAATCTGCTTACGTGGGCCTGGGTGACTGCGGCATCCGTCTGCGCGCAGTGATGTCTGCCTTGTCGTGAATTTGTCGTACGCCCGAGAGGCTCCGTGGTGGCACAGAGGGAGAAGTTTCCTCCAACCGCTTTGCCTCTGTGTGCAGACCTGGCTCACTCCCCATCTCCTTTGCAGCAGGTAAAGGTGGACAGTGCAGGTGGTTTCAGCCGTTCACGTGGCGCCCAGCCGTGGGGAGCTCCTGTCTCAGCAGCTGGTGCTGGCTTCTCTCATGTGCGCCAAAACACACATTTCAGCTGAGGGCAGATCAGTGCCTCAATTGGGAGAGTGAAGTCGTGCCCGGGGTCTCTGGGATACAGTATCCACTGACCTCCAGCTCCAGTGTGTATGTGGAAGGACTTCAGGACAGCGGCGATTGGCCTCAGAAAACGTCAGGACAACTATCGTTTCTTCCCAATTTAAGCCATTTCTCCTTTTTCTGTGACTTAAGGTAAAAGATGTTGGATTATTCAGTTATAAAAGCTGATCTTGTTCTGTCCTTTGTCAAATCAATTCTTTAAAAAAAAAAAAAAAAGCAATGGGGCACCTGGGTGGCTCAGTGGGTTAAGCATCTATCTGCCTTTGGCTCAGGTCATGTTGTCAGGGTCCTGGGATCGAGTCCTGCATTGGGCTCCTTGCTTAGCGGGGAGCCAGCTTCTCCCTCTCCCTCTGCCTCTCCCCCTGCTTCTGTTCTCTCTCTCTCTCAAATAAATAAATACAATCTTTTTCCAAAACAAGCCATGAGCATTTCCTTTATAATTAGTGTCTTCAGGGTCTTGGCAGTTAAGGAATTGAGGGTCTCTCTACCTCTGTTCCGTGGATTTTATTTTCAGGCTCTTCATGGGAATATTACCTGGCTGTGGAAACACGGGCGAGTTAGTTTGAATTCCTTCATCCCTGTTCTGTGCCTGAGACCGGGTTCTAGGTGTGAGGGGTCCCGCAGTGAGGCACAGACATGAAAACCTGCCTTCTTGGAGATCAGATTCACAGGATTTTAATTGCATGGATTTTTTTTTTCCATTTTTGACTTCAGCTTCTTTCCAACTGTCCATTTGAGAACCTCACATTATTAGTATTTCTGTTTAACTCCACTAAATTTTTCCACAATTGACTTCTAACATCCAGACCTGACTGATGGTTTCCTTCTCAAGTTCTGCTCGACAGCGGTCTCCAAAGGCGTCGATGAGTAAGCAGCCGGGTTCCGAAGAAGAAGTGTGGGGATTGGCTGTCATTATCTTCCTACTGATCTTTCCTCTGTGATCTGCTCTTTCCTCCATTATTTTGCTTTGATTCTGGAATCAAATGGAAACGTCTTTGATGTCATTAAAATAAAAAGGCAGTAAGGAACCACATTTCCCCCCCATAAAGAATATTTTGTTTTAATGAAAGAACATTTTTATGAAGTCATTACCTCAGTTGGCCGAGTAGCTCTGGGTCCCTGCATCAAACGTTCACCTTTGCTGGAATCCAACACCAGATGTATTTTGCAATCTTTTCTCCGACCTTGAAGGTGTGTTCCCAGGCATGTGTTGAACCACCAGGCATCTCGCTCTTCTTTTTGATTATTTAACTTTCTAGGAATCTGTGCCACTTTCATCTCCTCGTTCTTACCAAGGACAAAAGAAAATCTGTTATGTTCTGGGTCTAATTAGAAACGAAATGTCAATAGAAAGCTTTTTTTTTTCATGTAACTAGTCATGTGCAAAGTCTGTTTCCGGGAAGTTTCTGGTGCAGTTATAAGACACAAAATTTTGTACATAGATTTGGAGTATGAGGAAGAGAAGTCTGGCCAAATTCATCTCCCTTTTACAAATTCTCCAGTGGTGTTCTCCAGTTATACAGAAAGCATCATCCACTTTTTCTTTTTCTTCATGATCCAATTTTAAGCCACCTGGCTGGTTTAGTCGGTGTTGCATGCGACTCGGGATCTTGGGGTCATAAGTTCGAGCCGTACGCTGGGTGTAGAGACTACTAAAAAAGATAAACTTAAAAAAATAAGTAGCTTTTTCTACCGAAATTAAAGACAGTGTTAATGATATGCGTATCTGTGTATAAACATATTTATCCCCCGCCCCCTGCCAATCTCCACATGCACAGTTATATAAAGGTATTATTAAACGTGAGGATATAGGGCGCCTGGGTGGCTCAGTCGTTAAGCCTCTGCCTTCGGCTCAGGTCATGATTTCAGGGTCCTGAGATCAAGCCCTGCATTGGGCTGTCTGCTCGGCAGGAAGCCTGCTTCTCTGTCTAGCACTCCCCCTGCTTGTGTTCCTCTCTTGCTGTCTCTCTCTCTGTCCAATAGATAAATAAATTCTTTATTAAAAAAAGTGAGCATATATATATATATATATATATATACACACACACACCCATTTGGAAACATTATCAGTGACAAAATGAATAATGTACCGCTTTGAAGCCCTTCCAAGGTAGATTTTAATTAAACAACATAACTGTCTAAACACATCCCAGTGAGACTGTGTCCTTGCATCATTTCATATGGCATCTTAGCAATTTCTGCTAATGAGTTTCGTATTTTGTAAAAAACTTTACACTATCCATGGCTTACCCAATCTGTAGGAAATGTTTTATTCTCAAATGCAATTTTCCACATTTTTTCCCTTAACGTTGACTTTGTATATATATACATATATATGTATATATATACACTGAACATTTATATATAGTATATATATGGCATATATATAATGTGTATCGGTGTGTAATAATGTGTTATAACCATCTGTAGATACAGATTATGTTTACATTATATAGTGTATGTAATAGTATATATAAAAACTAATATGTATCTACAAACATAGTAACTAATTATAGCCATATAGCTATTTATCTATGTCTCTATGTAAAATCTTCCAATCTGTCTTTTTCACAAAGACTTCATTGAAATGGCCCGTGACGATGGAGAACACTGTTCCTTTGGAAGTCAGCTGAAATAGCTCTTCTTCGACAACCTGAGAAAGAAAACCAGCCTCCAGGTCCCACACACAGCAAAGATTTGCATAATCAAAGAACGCAGAAAATCCTGAGAAACAGCCCGTGGTTGGCGAGACATTCAGCACTTGATAGATTGTAAAAGAAAGCACATTCTGGCTCACAGAGTTATTAGAAATTGCAAGAAACGGTGCTGCACAACTTGTCTAGCCCTATTAATCCACTCGCTGGATCAAGGTTAAAAGGGTCATTCGCGGTGAGGGCAGTGCTTGGGAAGCACCTAGATTAATTCAAACGTAGAACTTCTGTTCATTATACGCAGAACAGGTACCAAGTTAGCATGTGAAGCAGAAGCCGTCTTCGTGTCAGTCCTGGACAACAGAACAAGGCTCTTCTTCTCCTTCCTTCTCCCCCCCACCCCTTGTTTTTCAAATCTTGGCAAGGAAAGGGATTTTTTTTAATTTTGAGAAATCGAGTGAAATTTTATTTTTTAAACATGTTGATAAAAGAATTTTTTCTGTCCTTCTCAGATGTATCTCAGGATAATTAATGAGTTAGAGTTCATTTTAAAACATCATTTAGGGGACACCTGGGTGGCTCAGTGGGTTCAAGCCTCTGCCTTCGGCTCGGGTCATGGTCCCAGGGTCCTGGGATCGAGCCCCGCATCGGGCTCTCTGCTTGGCGGGGAGCCTGCTTCCCCCTCTCTCTCTGCCTGCTTGTGATCTCTGTCTGTCAAATAAATAAAGAAAATCTTTTTAAAAAATCATTTAGGATTGCAAGCACCTGACCGTTTCCATGATTATCACTCAAGTGCATTTTTAAAGCACTGCTTATGAAATCTTTGTATGTGCTGTACACAAACACGACATTGTACATCATACTACTACAGTCATTGGAAGTGACTTCATCTCTCTCTCATGTTTTCTTTCGTTCTTCCCTGCCTTTCCTTGAAGAATATTTACTTAAGAAATTACCATGTACCGTCATGTATTCTTAAGGCTGAAGTGAGTCAGTTAGTTAAGCCACCAAATATATCTTTATAAAATATTATGCTTTTCTCCCCTTCGATGCCAGTACAGCGTTTTGCCTAATTTCTTTTAACCAACCACTTTAAACAAGGCTGGGTTTCTAATTTAAGACTGAACCTGGAGGGGTCAAGGAAAACAGAGGCAAATGACCCCACAGCCTTCCCGTCCCTCACTGTATAACGAACACAAGGGAAGTTCTTCCTGACGATGCTTGGGGACACAGAAAACAGTTGCAATTGTGTTTTGTGCACTCGGTTTACGGGGTCTGAAAATGCATTTTCTAAATGATTATTCATGATATGGTTTAGCATATTTACCCTAGAGAGGGCAGGTGAAGGGAGGACATGCTCACTTGCATTCAGTAATTTGTTGAGCTGGTTGGGATGGGGGCCAACTTGGGTTAATTTGACTGCCTCTGTACTATAACCATCTGGAGGGGGAGACGTGGTCTGCCTGTGTTTCGCGAACCTTCCCCCGTGGCAGAAGTTTCAGTGCTAGGTTTGCAAAACTCTGGTGGTCAGTCTCTGCTCAGCCCTTCAGGGTAGACAGGGAGCAAGGAGATCTTCTTTCCTTCTTGCCTGCCATTGGGCTGTTCAAGGCTTATCTGGTGGAGGGAGTCCCCTCCCTAGGTACTAGGACCCAACTGATCGTCTCTGTGCCTGATCTCAGTGGAAACCTCAGAGAGGGACAGGGCTATAGCCAGGGCCCACCCAGGAAAAGCGTGACCCGTTCTGAATTTAGATTCTGGGTGCTTACAGCTCTGTGATGTTGTAGCTTAGAATTGATGGTGTAATTCAGTGTTTAAAATTCATTTCTACTTCTGTGAGTCCCACACGAGTTCAGGGTTGTACATGCATTCTGTTTTCCCCGAGCGGATGTAGAACTCACACGCTGAACTCACGTGTCTCTGGTTCCTCAAGCTCACCGACTCCTCTAAACACGGTTTTGTTGCAACATTCCTTAGCAGCACGGACTTCTGGCTGGCAGCAAGAGCCACGCCTGGCAGGACGACTGCCTCCAGCTTTGGTTTCGCTTCTCACCCCATGTGAACGTTGGTGAGACGGCATCACTGTCCCCCCCGTGCTGATGGTAGACACCGGTCTCGCAAGCGCCCGTTATAGGCCCTGCTTCCTTCCGGTGAGACCCTCCCTGTGCTCCCATCAAATACAAAAAATACAAATACAATTCTGCAACCCAGAGAGGCGAAGGAGAGCTCCCAGAGCTGGCAAGTGGCAAAGCCAGGAATGATCCCGAGACCTTACAACTCCCTGCCCTTCGTCCTCACTGCTGAACGAACTGTTTATTTTTAACGGGCTGCCGTGCTAGATAAATGCGATTGTTAGGAAATAAGTTAAAGCCCGGGAGCACAGCATCCGTGAAGGGAACGGGCAAAACTGTAGCAGTCAGACTGTGGCATGAACGGAAATGCTGCATTGAGTTTGGCGGAGGTAGGACAAGATTGCTTGTTGGTTAGGTAATGAGTGCATCGGACAGGGGAGCGTCTTCGTAAACTGGAAACCAAAGCCTTCAGGTCCTCAGCTCCATAAGCAAGTCTGGGCCTCCGTGGATTTCAGCTACTGACCAGTGCAGAACTCAGACCTGGCCTAAAGCAGGCAGCCTTACGCTGGATCCATTTTCAACAACAACAAAAAACAAAAAACGAGGTTCAGTTTGCACTGATACCAATGGGAGTCGTGAAAGAGGTCAATCTTCTTTTATTTGAGAATGTGAACACAAAGTAGTTCTGATATTATGAATGCCACCGTCCTTTAGTTCAAGGGGGAGACTCACCCAGAATGTCTGGAGGTGGGGTGGTAGGCATTGATGCCAGAGAAATCCAGGCTCTGGACAGGAGGCCTTGCATTTTCCAACCAACTTGAATGTGAACCCACAAAGCCTTTTCTTAGTGTGTGTTTTGGGGGAGAAACCCACGCAGAGGTTTGCAGGTGTGAAGATTGAAACAAAAACAAAAACAAAAAACAAACAAAATAAAAAGCCAAACACGGGGGATCTAGTTCGGTGCACAGAGCATAGAGAGTAACCCGTTTTTTTTTTAAACCTACGTCAGGGAGGCTAAACGGTCCAGAACCCAAACAAGGCAAAACATGTGTTTTACCCCAACACCAGAACCCGAGGTGGACATTTCGGTTCTGTCATGCAGGTGCCTGCGACAAGGGAGGCTCGTGTGTTGACAGAAAGCAGGGAGGGGGTGTTGTCACCACACACGTCGCCATGTGTAGTCAGAGCCTTAGTCCCCAGTGCCCAAATCCGAGCCTGAGATTTCCTGGGGAATTTCTGCTCTTCTGTTCTTCCGACACCGACCCACAGGGCCCAAAGAACCTCCCAGGCGTTTTGCAGCTGTGTGTTTTCGGGGAACAGAACATCTAGAAGGGAGGGACTCGGGTCTCAAATATGATGAACTCTATCCCAGAGTGCATCGTAACGATCGGATACTCTTGACCGTCCTGGCGTACCCAGTCTCCTCCTTGCATGCGAGTCCTGCACACCTTCCCTCACGCTCGGGGTCCTGGGCTCTGCTGGCCCGGAGCGACGCCCTCCTTCACCGAGGGGCACAGTGGAGACACGAAAGCCTGAAAAAGCAGATTTTCACCCAGCACCCGGGAGGAGCCTTGAGCAAATGTCACCCACAAACCGTCCCGGTGCTTCTTCCTTCCTTGTGGTCCCAACTTTCTTTCTGCTTTTGATTTCGAGGTTTAAGCTTTTTTTTTCTATCCCCCCCCCCTTTTTTTTTGTGGTATATAGAATTTGTTTGTAGAAAAACAGCAGCCAGTATAGCGTTCCCATAGAACACCCCAAGCTGGGCTTTGATGACGACACTCTTCCATTGTCCTGTCGGGAAAAGAAAATGGCAAAAGGCCCTCATCATGTTCTCCACGAGGATGGAAGGCCTGATGGGCTTGGCTCTGAAATGATCCCCCCCAAAGGGTACTTGCCTGGTCCCAACTTACCATTAGGTTTGACATTTTTATTATTAGGGTCTCCAGGGGGTGTCTTTCCCTCCTTCCGAGGTGCCATTGTATCAGGTTTTCCGTGTCCAGACCTTTTATAACATGGTAGCAGTTTCTTAGTAATTGATACATCAAGTTATTGTCATTAAAGCCAGTCTGTTTTCACCGCAAGAGTTACCACGTTTTGCAACAGCAAGGCTTCCCGGACCCATAAGGCACCAGAGACCAAACAAAGGAGCAAATAAATGGCCCGGGGTGGGCAAGAAAAACCGCCTTTCGGAGGAGCAGCCCTGGGCACCGAAACCTTTTCCAACTGTGGCCTCGAGCAGCCGCCGGGACACGGAGCACCACTGTGCTGTTCTGAGCGCGGCCGGCTGTTAGCATCCGGTGTCCTTTCTAGCACTCAGAGCCGCCGAGTTCATGTCAGAGAAGGATTCAGGCTCTGCCCTGCCAGTGGACCCGAATTCTCCGTGCACACATTGGACTCCGTATGTGGGTCTCCCTGGATAAGAGCAAGGCCGTGGCATACAGCGGGGAGGGGGGTGTGTGATCGCCAAAACAGGGACCTTTTTCCCTCAGAAGCTCTGAGCCCCGACAGTTCTCCCAAAATGAAAGCAGCACAGGGAAGTGAAATGAGATCGTGGAGACTTATGATCGTGCAGCCAGGGGAACGGGAGGTGATTCTAGGGGAAAGGAGCATGTCACTGTTTAGGTCTTCTTTCCCCTTAGAAACAGCATTATTGCATTCGCTGGAGAATGTGTTGTGAGGGCAGCTCTCTGCTCGAGCTCTGTCCTCGCTTGTGTCCTCCTAATTTCCTTTCATTGTGGTTATTTAAGCCCGTGATTCATATCTCATCACTTATCAGTAGGCAGTTATCTTGTCACGAGGTAGTTGGGAGGGATGGAGACGCCGTGGTTGGTGTCCTACAGGAGCCCATGGCTGATGGCCGTAGAGACGAGTAACACCTTGAACACAGAATACGAGTTATCTACAGCCCTCATCAAGATTCAAGACCAAGGTTCAGCCAACTCTGTCTGTAAAGGACCCGATAGTAAATATTTCAGGGTTTGCTGGCTAGGGAGCCTCACGTTCTGCTTCTGTGGCTGGGGGAGGCGGCCGCAGACAGTGCAGAGATGCAGGAGCATGGCTGGGTTCAAAGGAGCTCGGAGGGAGCTCGGATCCCGCGATGGTGGGTGGTGGCCCCAGGTGGTGGCCGGCTGTGCAGATCCTCGTCTGAGCTCTGGAATAGAACAGAAATGTTTCGCCACCTTCACATGCAGAGCATCCGTGATGGCTGGCTGGCCTCTGAGAACGTGTCCGGAACCTTGAATGCTTTGGGCGCGGGTGCTTGGATGGATTCCCAGGAATTCTAGGTAACGGTGGTCAGTGACGTGGCACTCGGCTCCGAGAATTACATCTCCACGTGGCACCGCAGAGCGGGCGTGGAGGTGGTGGGGACGACTGGCACTGCTCAGACTGACGCACTTGAGGCGGAGCTGTACTAAGCAGCGTTCTCAGACTCTCACAGGGAAGGAGTGGATGATTGCATATGGCGGCCGGTGCGTAGGGTTTCAACCAACCATGTTGTTTGTGCAGGGAGCGCAGTGGGGAAAGGGACTCCAGGCCGTGGCTTTGACCTTCTCATCGACCCTGTCCTTTGGAGCTGATTATACGGCTAAGTCGGTGGTGTTTATCCTTATGTTGGTATATACGCACATGTATGTGTCTGTATGTATGTAGCTATATGCGTGTATGACATGACATGTGTCTACAAATAGTTTTCTATGGTCATTCTTATGTGTCCTAACTACCCAACTGTATTTATCATCAGAGGGATTAAAATTGCTTGGGGTATTAAATAGCACGGGAGTCTGGAAATAGAAAAAGCTATTGGCTATTTCATCTGAAATATTGTTGGTTTGAACCAATTCAAGGAAATCCACTGGGGGGTCCACAGGCTCGGACGCACAGATCAGCATTTGTGGTGACTCGGATTTAATATTTAGGGAAAAGTCATTTATTGTCACTCATATCAAGATGCGTTGCATATACTCTTTTGTAACACAATTTTTTTTTTTTTAATTCTTAGTGGATTATGTTAGTCTCTGTACAATCCATTGTTAGTTTTTGATGTAGTGTTCCAAGATTCTGATGTTACTGAAAATTTAAAGTTTTACCTTTATGTTTTTTAAGTTGAGTTGTGTAATTAAATATATTTTTTTGAAGTCTAGTTGATACAGAGTGTGACACTAGTTACAAGTGTATGACACAGTCATTTCAATTTTCGTACATTGTGATTATGAGTTTTCATTGTTTTGCCCATCCATTTGTTGACTGCGAATTATTTAAATGATTTAGAGGAATTATTTGAGGGTTTCCTGGGGGGCTCAGTTGGTTGAGCATCTGTCTTTGGCTCAGGTCATGATCCCGCAGTCCTAGGATCAAACCCCACATTGGGCTCCCTGCTCGGTGGGGGTCTGCTTCTCCCTCTCTTCTCTCTCTCTCTCTCAAAATTAAATGTTTAAGAAAAAAATAAAGAAATTATCTGACATTCAGGGTAACATACTTTGGCTCTCATAATCAAAGCCGTAATGGTTTATTTTATATCGAGCTCAAAAAGAATGTGTTGCTGCTAAAATTTAAAAGTGATCAAGTAGGGGGCACACCACCAGGATGCCTCCATCAGTTACCTGGCAACTCTTGATTTCAGCTCTGGTCGTGATCTCTGGGTCGTGAGTTCGAGCCCTGCTTTGGGCTTTCCGCTGCTTAGGGAGCCTGCTTGAGATTCTGTCTTTGTCTCTCCCTCTGCCCCTACTCCTTCAAGCTTAAGCATGCACTCCTGTTTAAAAAAAAAAAAAAAAAAGATGAAGCAGGGTAGCGGAATTTCTGCAGGAATCCAAGTGTTTTGCCTTTGCGTTATGTTTTCAAAGGTTATAGAAGTGTTTATTGGCTTTTATCTCTTCTGCCATATTTTGCCATTGTTGGGATCATCCCATTTGTATGTTGTGATGGAAACTGATGTGTATTTCTTCAGAACACAAAGACCTGTGATTGTCCCTTGTCTGGGGGCGGTACAGCTTGGAAAGGAGGCCCAGAGGACCGGGGCAGCTTTGGTTCCAGGAGTGGATTAGCGCTTTCCATCCTGTGCAGCAGTATGCATACAAAATTTTGAACACATCCCTCATCCCTGAAGACAAAGATTATTTTCAGTTGTGAGTGGCTTAACAGCATCGTTCTGTCCTGCCTGGCCTACAGGCTAATCTGGGTGGTAAAGCAAAACTGGATTCAATTACATCAGGTCCAGAGCATTTCCTCTGGAGCTGTGTCCTTCAGGAGCCTGCCCTGTTCCACTCACGGCATGGCAGTCTTCGCCGCCGACCCTCTCGTGTCTGCTGAATGAGTCTAATCGGAAGCATCTGAAAATCATGCCCCCAAATTTGGAGGTTCCAAAGATTGGCGGGGGGGTGGGGGGGTTATGTAGTGCCTTTCTCACAAAGTCGGGGAAGCTAGGAAATGAGTCTAATTAGCTCTAAAGCCCAAAGTGTTTGTTTTGTTTTATTCCATAATAGTCTGGGCTCCCATCTCCCCCCATCCTACCCCCGGCAGCAGCGAGTCAAGATAAAAAGGGAGATCATCAGAGGCTTTTCTTTTCTTCCAAGAAAAGACTGCCAACTAGGAAAAAGGAGGTAGAGTGCCCAGGGAGCACACTGTGTGCATATGAAAGGGGAGAATTCTGGATAGTTTTGGGTTTGCATGTTTCCTTCTCCACCCCAGTCTCTTGTTGAGTCCCTTGTGGGCCACAGCAGACTCCCCAGGCACGAATCCTGCCTCCTTGAGTGCTATAATTTCCCTAATTCTGGACTGCACATGGGAACAGACCCCACTACACATTGTCAGCGGTAGGAATGGAGTAACTTAACCTGAAGTGCCGAGCAGTCAGCCTTGGACCCGTGTGCTCCATCCGTGTGCTGCCCAACCAGTAGATGCCTGTCACCTGCCTGGGATTGTGCTCATGCCTCAGGACACCCTTGTGCTCCCCACGACCACAGTCTGGAGGGGGAGACAGCCACTCAACATAGAGTCTCATACACAGCTATTTTTTATTTTTATTTTTAAATTTTTAGACCATCCTTACACCAAACGTAGGCCTTGAACTCACAGCCCTGAGATTGAGAGTTGCATGCTCCTCCCACCAAGCCAGTCAGGCATCCCCACTACTACTTTTGAAATAGAAGTTGTTAGAAATAGTCTTGAGGATGGCCATGGGGGTCATGGGGTGCTTTAGCCGCTCAGGGATCCCTGATACTTTCGTAAGAGCTGAAGGAGGTCAGGAGTCACACACACAAAATAACCAAAGAAAGATGTTTGGGGCTGAAGGAGAAGTGTTTCTTACTAAAGGATGGTAAGGAAAAAAGTTTATAATGTTCTGACATAGCAAAGGAAGGCAATCAGAATGGGTCGCTTTGGCGTAAGGATTATTTGGAGCTAAAAGAAATTAGATATCAGCCATGGGATGAAGTCATTGTCTTTCTCCCGAAATACAGGGCATATGTTAATGTTTGCAAAGGTGACAGAGCTTCTTTTGAAAACTGTCTTTTTCTCTGATATCAAGGAGAAAACATCTCTTCATCGCTAGAGTGGACTGTTAACTCCTGGCAGAGGGTACCAACTTGTGTCTGCATAACGAGCCTTACTAACCAAATACTTTTCTAGCATTAATTTCCATCACATATTTCTTTTCCACAGTTTGCCACCCATAGAAGCCCAAATTCTCCCTCCTTCTGTTGTCTAGTCTCCTCTCAACAATTAATCCCTCCTTTGTTAATGTTATACAGGCTTCTGGGTCTAACTGGCTCATTGAGGTTTTAATTTCTTTTCTGTGAATCCCACCCCTTGCATGTAAAATTCTTATCACCAATAGAATCTATAGACCTGTACGTCTACATACCTTTACCCTATGGGATTCTCACCTTTACTTCTGTTAATTTCTATAATTCTTAGTTTAATTTGCATGCTCCAGTCACTGAACCTAAAAGTGTAAAGGGAAAGTTTTTACTTTCCTAGAGCACACAAGGAGTCTACACATTCTCCTGAAGGGGATTGTGGAGGAAGGAGGCTGAACTTAATGTCTTGGGCTGTAATGGGTCTCGCTGTGTTGAAGGGTATGGTCACCTCCAACACACTTGTAGAGATAGGGTTAGACCTCCTGGCAAAGGCGCCAGATGCAGACATGATGCTCACCCAGAGTTCCCAGGACCAGCTGAGGCAAATTCAGGCTGAGGCAGCCAGAGAGGGCTACGAGTCCTGAGTGGGGATGGAGTGACCAACTCTCCGGTGTCCGTGGAGAATGCGGCAGGACAGCTAGTGACCAGGGGGATTTTCTGGGTGCATTGCGGACGAGACTGTGGGAGGCAGAGGAGTCTGTATTCAGACAGTTTCACTGCTTTGTACCACCTTGAATTAGGAAAATATGCACACACAACCCCCACATTTCCTCAATAACCATACAGTGCTGATGTACAGGGAGTAGACCATTGGGAACCATGAGTGTCTGAGGATATGCTCCTAACACATTCTAAACCAGGTACGATTAATGGGTAATGTTCCTCTCTAAACACAGGGTTATGTGTATATACATAGAACGTAACATAACATTAGGACAGAATAAAAAGTGTATACTGTTTTTTTCCTTAGCGTCCTAGCCAAGTGGAGGGTAAAAACACATTTGAGGAAAACCTCATTGTTTTTTGGGTTTTAGGGTTTTTTTGCATGGAGGAGAGGAATTTCTGGGTATCCCGTGTACCCTGGATGGGGTGTCCACAGACCGGTGACATCGGCATGCCCAGGAAGGCCGTTCCTAGGGCAGAATCTCGCGACCCACTCTGTCCTCGGGAACTACACTTGTGTTCTGTCCCGCGACGTGTGCGTGATTCCGGTGCTCGGTAGAATGTAGGAAGAGCCGCTCTGAGTGATGATCAATGAGCCTGTGTAGAAACAATGAATAAATGAGTCTATCTATGAATAAAATATGGAATAGTGGAGCAATTAAGAACTAGTTCCGGCCATGTGTTTCTCTACACTTGTCTTGAATTCTGAACACAGAGTCATGTTTGCTGGCTTTACGCCAGGCTTGCTGTCCCCCACCTGGCTTCCTTCCAAACCGGACCACTTAGCTGGTGGTAATGGAGCTGGGATTCTTCCCTGAGCCTACTCATCTCTTGGACAGATGAAGGTGTCCTCAGCTCACCGTCTGCATTTTAAACTGCCAGTCTGTACAGAACCTAGTCCTTAGAATGTGAGAAGGGACATCTGTGACAACGTGCCTTGTGTTCTCTTATCATACCTGCCTATGTGCGGAACTAAATGCCGGGGGCTCCTTGCCGTTTCTACTCTCTGTGTTACATTGTATTTGATGTCTCTGTGTTACATTGTATTTGATGATTACAACATCGCCAGGTTCATACCCTCATTTGTTAGATGGCACTCAGCAGGCTGTTTGTTGAATGTTGTGTATTATTTTGATTTGCATATGGCTTCTGGAGGTCTGTTGGTTTTGTTCTTAACATCTTGCCATAATCATTTTTTTTTATATGGAAGCTATTTCATGAGTTGCACACATGAGAAAAAGTATCAGAGTCTCAAACTTAAAAATGCTTCTGTTTATATTTCTCTTTGAATATATTTCTCTTTGAAAGTACTATCAAGTATTATATTAGTACTACATAAAGTAGTACATTAGTTTGAGGGGTACAACAGTGAATTGATGTGTGTCTATATTGCAAAAGGATCATCGCACTAAGTCTAGTTCACATCCATCACTATAGATAGGTACCATTCTTGGGACGCCGGGGTGGCTCAGTTGGTTAAGCGGCTGTCTTCGGCTCAGGTCATGATCCCAGCGTCCTGGGATCGAGTCCCACATCGGGCTCCTTGCTCGACAGGGAGTCTGCTTCTCCCTCTGCCTCTGCCTGCCACTCTGTCTGCCTGTGCTCGCTCTCTCGCTCTCTCTCTGACGAATAAATAAATAAAATCTTAAAAAAAAAAAAGGTACCATTCTTTTTCTTGGGTTTATACCTTCTTTTAATTTTTATTCTTTTCTAATTCTTTAATTCTTTTAATTCTTTCCTTTTAATTCTAGAGAGTGAGCATGCAGTGTTATGTGACTTTCAAGGGTGTGGTATAGTGAGTGATTCAACACTTCCCGACATCCCCCAGGGCTCACCCCGACAAGTGTCCTCCCCAACCCATCACCTACTTCCCTCAACCTCTGCCCACTCACCCCAGGTAACCATCAGTTTGTTCCTAGAGGTAAGGATCTGTTTTTTGGTTTGCCTCCCTCTCTCCTTTCACTCCTTTGGCTCTTTCGTTTTCTTTATTATGTTCCACGTATGCGTGAAATCATGTATTTCTCTGACTGACTTATTTCTCTTGGCATTGTAATCTCTAGCCTCATACCATGTCCTTGAAGATGGCAACAGTTCATTCTTTTTTATGTCTGAATGATATTCATCTGTATCTAGGTCTGCATCTGTATCTATCTGTCTCACATCTTTATGCATTCATCAGTCCGTGGATAACTTGGCTGCTTCCAGGTCTTCGCTTTGTAAATAATGCTGCAGGGAACATTAGGGTGCATGTATCCCTTTGCGTTACTATTTATGTATTTTGGGCGTCAATACCCAGTGGTATGACTGCCGAATCATAGTGTACTTCTACTCTGAACTTCTTGAGGACCCTCCACACTGTTCTCCCGAGTGGCCGCGCCAGTTTGCATGCCCACCAGTGGCGTAAGAGGATTCCCCTTTCTGTACATGCCAGCACCTGCTGTTTCTTGGGTCATGGATTGTAGCCGTTCTGACGGGTGGGAGGGGACACCGGATTGCGGTTTTGATTTGTATTTCCCTGATGGTGAGTGATGCTACGTGATATTGACCAGTTTTTCACTTGTCTCTTGGCCATTTGTAGGTTTTCTTCGGAAAAAAATGTCTGTTAATGTCTTCTGCCCCCATTTTTTGATTGTGTTGTTTTTGGGTGTTAAGTTGTATCAGTTCCTTACATAGTTTGGATAATAACCTCTCATGAGATATGGCTTTTTTAAAAAGATTTTATTCATTATTGGACAGGGAGAGATCACAAGTAGGCAGAGAGGCAGGCAGAGAGAGAGGAGGAAGCAGGCTCCCCGCTGAGCAGAGAGCCCGATGCGGGACTCGATCCCAGGACCCCGGGATCATGACCTGAGCCGAAGGCAGAGGCTTTAACCCACTGAGCCACCTAGGCACCCCTGAGATATGAGCATTTTAACAGTGTTTGTTCCTTCCGTCTCTGAGCAACGTCCTTCCATTTCTTCCTGTCACCGCCAATTTCTTAAGCGTTTTATTCATTTTCAGTTGCGATTATAATTTTTAAGATTTATTCCCTTAGCAACTTTCAAAATAAGCAATACAGTATTACTAACTGTCGTCACTGTGATGCATATTATAGCCTCGGGACTTATTTTCTAACGGATAGTCTGCCTTTTGATCCCCTTCACCCACTATAGCTACCCCTACTTCCCGTCTCCGACAGATCTGTGTATTAGAATTCATTGTTTTACGCTGTTGGGCTCTTCTTAGTTTTTATTGGTTTTGTTTGGTTTCAAACGCCATGGGTAAGAGAGTTGGTATCTTTGACGTTCTGTGCCTGACTTATCTCACTTTGTAGAATACCTTCAAGACCCACGCATGTTGTCATGATTACGATTATGTTACAATTTCATCCATAATTGCGTTCTGGAACTATTACTGCGATGCCGTAGCTAGCATCGCTGAGATGTTCTGAACCGCAGGGCTTGCTAGTCTGGTAACCCTAACTGGTTTCTCTCCAGAGGGGGTTGGAACAGTGACTAGCATATGGCAGGCTGAATGTCGATGTGGGCTTCTGCTCTCATGCCTGCATGCATTCATTCATTGGTGGATTTAATAAGCGTTTGTTGTGTAACCGTTATGTGCTGGTTATGAAGATTAGACCTGCGCTGTCTTTGAGACTGTCGTGTTGCGTGGGAAGGATGGTCTTACGAATGGCGGGGGATGGGGTGGCTATGGCGTTGGCTGTCTGGCATGCCTGGAGAGTTTAATGGAGAGGGCTGTGATGCCCACCGGTGTGGAGGGGCTTCCTTGCGGAACAGGGTCTGTTTAGGGGATGCCCCTGAAATGATCAGTTAGATGGTCCTTATCCTCTCCCTCTATGTAGTCTTCATGGAGTTTTAGAATATAAGTGAGGTTCAGTGGGATGGAGTCCGGAGCCGATGACCAAGAAGGAATTCTTGAGACGTGTTGGGTGCAAAGTGGTGGTTTATTAAAGTGTGGGGACAGGACTCGTGGGCAGGCCGAGCCACTGCTGCAGCGGGGTCATGAGGAGTGGCCCGTTCTATATATGCAGGTTGGACGGGGTTAGGGGTAGCCTATGTGTCCAAGGAATTTCGGAAACAAGGTTTCCAGGACTTTGAGGAGGTAGCTGTTGATGGGAGAAGGTCATTTATTACTGTCTAGTAAAACCTGAGTCACGAGACCCTTCAGATGTCTATCAGTGGGCCGTATGCTTGGGGCTGATGGCCAGCGCATATCTTGGAGGGTTTAGAGGTGAAGGAAGTTTCCAAATGAGTTTTTACATGTTAACATAGACTTGCAGGATCCTGGTTGGGGGTGGGGTTCGGTCAGGCTAGGACTGCCTCTTGCCCTTAGCAGACTGTTAAGGAGGAAGCAGTGGAGTTCCCAGAGGAAGGTCACTCTGCCTGTTTGAGGGACCCATCAGGGGGCTCTAGGTAGTCAGGAAATTTAATAACTTTTCTTCTGCCTCTGTTTCCCACATCATTCTCATGGGAAACCCTCCGTCGGATTTTTGGGGGGTGCAGCAGCTCAAGTGACTCAAGAGAGGGAAAGACCTCCTGAGTCCCAGTGTCCAGGAGAACAGGCTGGTCAAATGTCAGTAGGTGCATTCTGTGCCATCCAAATGGATGCGTTCTTTGTCCCTTGATTCCTACATTGTATGTAACCTTGGAAATGCCTTTTCCTCAGATCTGGTTCTAAATTAGAAAGGGATCTTCCTTGACCTGTAGTTTGGAAAACAGTTTATGCTTCCTTTCCTGTACCACCAAGCAACGATGTTGTTTTCCTGTCTTCTGTTTATCGATCTGGCTATCTACCCTCTGCCTTTTTTTCTCTCTCTATCTCTCTATTTTTTGGTACAGAAAAACTTCAGACAGAGCAAGACATAACGTGGCAGGGCAAGGAAAGCGTCATCCAGTCCTAGGGCAGTAGCCTTCCGATGGACAAGAAGATCTGTTTCTTAAGTAGAGACCGCGAGGCCGTGCACGGCAGTTGCGGGGTCTGGGCGTGGGGCTCTGCTCTGAGGGCAGGTCCGGTCTGTGTGTGCAGCGCTGCCCGAAGGTCAGTTCAGATGCTCAAACATGCTCCTTTATTCTTCCTCGTCCCCATGCCCTCTTTCTTTGTGAATGTTTGTTGTTTTCTAGCGAGGAACACCATTTGGTGTTGAGACAGCAGCTGCGGAAGCCGTCCCATGAGCCCGCTCAATCGCGAGGTCTGGTCTTCTCGGGCTTCGCTGTGAGGGGATTCCGGCCCTTGCAGGAGGACGGTGCTGCGGGTGGGGAGTGCCGGCGGGGCTGTGCCGGTCTACACCTCCAGCATTTTGAAGTCTTCGAGAAGCAGGCTCCTGACCTTCTGAAGTAGCGCCAGCCCATCCATAAGCCAAACCAACCAACATCCAAACACCCAAGGGGCCCCCCGCTGTCTTCTGTAGGGAGCGAACCATTAAGAATTCTGTGCTTTTCCACCAACACCCCAAGATATTTCGCTTTGTTTCCTCTCAAGCCAGAGCAACTAACCCTTGTAGATAACAGCTGTGGGGTATTCACGCCGGAAAGCAGTTCCGAAATCATTTTACTCAGGCTCCTCCCTTTGCGGAAAGCTCGATGTCATTAAAATGAATGTCGCAGACCCTGTCGCTTCTTGAGATAAATTGTGTCCAAAGCGACGCGGTGGGCGCGGCCAGCTTAACCCCTCGGGGGCCGTGGCCCCTTTCCTTGAATCCGCGGTTTTGGTGTTGCCCACCGGCCTCTCTTTCTAGAGGGGCTTCTGTCAGCGCGCCAAGCTTGTCTGTGGCTCAGTGTCTCGGGACCCGTGGTTCATCAGCGGACTTACTGGTGTAACTGGGGGATGGACTTTGATCCCCGTGTTCAGTCCCTGAGCCGGGCTCGTGCACGGGGAGCTGACATTTCAGGGGAACCGTGACTGCGTCTTTCTCAAGTGCCCCTGTCCTGCTTCTTGGCCACAGTTAGTGTTATTGAATCTCGCTTACAGCTTCAGGACGTCGCTTGGAGCCTGGGCACTTGGCACATTTGGCGCTGGGGCTTTTTTTGTGGCGGGGGACGGTGGGGACCTGGTCTGTACATGGGTACAGCCTCCCGGGGACAGCTGCCTTTTCAAGACGACCAGACGTAGAGGGGTCATACGTGAAGCGTCTGACAGTTTGCTGCAAAAATCCTTCCCTTTTGGGGCGTCCACCTGGCTCAGTCAGTGGAGCAGGAGACTCTTGACCTCAGGGTTGTGAGTTCAAGCCCCATGTTGGGTGTAGAGATTATGTAATAAACAAATCTTTCCCAAAAAAGGCTATCCTCACTTTTTAAAGGGATTTAATCAGTCTTGGGCTGTTGCCGGCTTCCTCTGCTGGTAATGGGTTCTGGGACATCAGCTGTGGCTGGTCTTAGCAATACCTCTGAGCTGCAGTAACCTTACCGACTTGCGTCATTGCTAGATGTAGACCCCTGCTTGATGTGAAGGACCCCAACTTGCTCTCTACATTGTTTCTCTCTCTCACACACATGCACACACTCACCCCCAAGATACCTAAGGATCTTCTGGGTTTTCTCTTGCAGTGGAAGGACATTAACTGGATAAACTTACCACAGTGAGATCTCAGTGATAAAGCATTACTACTTCCAGTGAATTCGAAAAGTACTTCAAGGCAATTCTTAACCAAGGTCCGGTTAATTCAAGCAAACAGATCGTGAGACCCACCTTCTTGTGCGCTCGGAACGTGCCCGTCCGCAGTGCCTGGAGTTAGCCGTTGTTAGAGGTGCTGCGGTGTGGGGGTGTTCCGGAGAAGGGCAGGGTGTCTGGAAGCAGATGGAGGGGAGCGCTTGGTCCCCCAAGCCCAAGGAAGACACTAACTGAAAAAGACGTGGAGGAGGAAATATGAGCCAGTATTTTGAATATAATGAAGTGTCAGTATTTCAAGTACTAAACAGTACCTTTTAAGTACTTTTTGAGTACTTAAGTTTAAGTACTAAGAGCAGGAAAACCTGCCGCTTGTATTTGCTACAGTGGCTATCTGCATGACGCTTTAAGCAACTGGCTGTCTTGTATCAATTACTGCTACATTGTTTCCCCTCTGGTCCAACGCAGCAACATCTATGTGTTTTCCATTTGAGTGGCGTTGGGTCCATTTTGAATTTGCATTTTCATCTCCTAATTGTGTGATGTGTGCATATGTGCCTGTTTTTTTGTTTGTTGGTTTGTTTTTTTCAATGTATTCAATACACAATTCAATACAAACCAATGATGTGATCACTCAGGAATTATGCATTTTTTATAGAAGCGGTTCACTCATGAGTCTTGTATAATTTGATACTGCCTGCATCTCTTCTTGTTGCACAAAAACAAATGTTATGCCAAGTCCTGTTTGGGAAGTATCCTGTCTACTCATCTCTCCCCTACTGAGAAGATGCCAAAGACCTTAGCTCCTTCTCAGTTAATGCAAATGTCCCAGCTCAGGCAACTTGACCAGAATAGTGCCTCCAAGCAGATGGTTCCTTCCCACGGAAGACATGTGTCATCAGAGGCAGGATCCAAGCACAGAAAAGGAGCATCTGAGTCATGCACAGTTTGGGGACGGCTTTGTGGTGCACACATGTCCCCACACACGTGTGTATATGCAGGCACACTCATGGGCACATCTATGCACACATAATACACACACACACACACACACACACACACACATATCCATGTATAAGGCACACACACTGCTTTTTCTCTCTCCCCTTAAAGGATTCTCTTGAACATATAGGGGAGAAAAAAAAAATCTTTTTTTTTTTCCCTTCTACCTGCTAAATTCAATGGCTAGAGGCCTGAATCAGACACTTAAAAGACAGGTTAACAAGACAGGGAGCCTTTTTCATTCATTTGCATTCACAAAGACAAAGCTGACACAAGAGGCTTTGAGATAATTGAGGTGATACACCATTTTAAGGCTAAAAAAAGCAAAAGAGTTTTGGGCTTTGGTGGGGGAGGCAGGTTTGGGGAAGGGGGAGAAGCAGTATCTGGCCAATAGTCAAATAGTGTCTCTTCCTGGAGAAAATAATTGCCTGCTGGACTAGCTCTTCACCTGGTTTGGGAACATCTTTACAAATGGAAATTTTCTTTATAGGTGTCAATTTCCATTACAAAAGGGGAAACTGACCTGGGGCCGGCTGAGGCTGATGGAAGTAAAAGATTCTCTTGTGTTTCCTGGGTCTCAATTGTCCATAGCCCCAAATAATCCCATAGCCCAAGAGGCTTATATATGGGGTGGCTTGTTCTGGTACCCTGCGGACATAAGGAAAAAGATAGTTTCGGGTGTACCACGATCTTCCCAGGATAACACAATGCAGAATACAATCTGCTTTCCAGTTTTACACATTCTGGGGGGAGTCCTGGAAGGGTGGGCCAGGAGGGGACCAGATTTGGACAGAAATGACTAAGACAGAAACAAACGGGAATGGATGTCATGAAGCTTGGTGGTAAAGAAAGGCTGTGTTGTCCTGCTGCACGTTGAGCAAACACAGACAGAAGGATTGAGTTTGTTCTATAATTATGGTGAGAGCTTTGTGGACCTTTGAAGGCCCTCCACTGGTTGAGCACAGCACTTAGAAACAAGAGAACAACAGATCCTTGGGGGAGCAGCGTACTCCTGAAGCAGTGTCTTTGTTTTTGCAAGGACTTTGTATTTTTTGGAAGCTTTTGCTCGCTTTTGGTTTACCTTTCAGGATTTACATTCAGTTGCAATGTGCACTCCTACCCCACTGTTGCTTTTGCTGACATTCTGAATTTTCCCACTGGTCTCACTCTGCTAAGCTTTGAAACAAAGAGTTTCCCGTTTGAACCGCGGGAGGGAGGACATTGAGGCCGGGGTGAAGGGGAGCGGTCATTGGATGTTGGAAATTTTAGAATGCAGCAACAGGTGGAGGCCAGGGTGCATGGTTAGAACAACGTTTCCAAAAGGCTCATCAACCGCTGTGTAGGTCCCAGTCCATTGCTGTCAGTGTCGAGGAGTCTTCCAGAACCTTGGGGGACTTTAAGGCATTTAGGACCTAATCAAAGGTCATTTAGGACATGACTCCTCACTTTGGAAGTTGTATCGCACCAGAGTTTGGGAGTACAGAAGTCAGAGACAAATAGGTCTGGGCTCACAGTTGGGCTCTGTCTTGTGTTGTCTGGGTGTGAGAAAAACCACGGCACGCAGTGTGATAGAGGGACTAATGACGCCACGTCCTAGTTATCTTGATGCTAAGGAGATCCCGGGTTTGCTGTTTTCATTACTGTTTGGGTTAATCATTTCCCTTTCTGTGGTCCGTGAGGATGGTGTGGATAGTTAATGACCTCAAAAGAGAAGCTCTCCACGGGTTGGCGGGGACTTCTGCCAGCAGCACACTGTGAGGACACAGGACCATGATGCCGGTACTGGCATTATGGTAAATAAAGCTTCTAGTTAGCAGCAGGCTGATTTTGCAAGGTCCGTCGGCCCAAAGCTTTTAAGGTGCATCAAGCTGTACTCATACCTGGTCCAGATTTTTAACGTCTCTTTGTTTAGAAGCAGGAGAATTGGAGGTTTTTGTTTTTCGCTTTTTTTTTTTTCTATGATGGTTCAATTGCCAAAGGTGAGATGCCATGTGCAATATGGACCAAGGAGGGATTTTGTTTCTTTTGTTTTGGGTCAAGTCAGAGAGGAGCCTGGGATTTCCAGGGCTCTGGTCAGGTTGTTTGGTGGAGGATGGATTAAAACGTTAGGATTTCAAACACGTTAGTGTAGCATAATGCTAATCATAGATCCTACCTTCTGGTCAGTGGAGTCCTCTCAGATTACAAGCAGGGGGTCTCTTTGTTATTGAAACGCAGCAGTCAGGAGAGATGAAAGTGATGTTTTAGTCCTTTTCATTGTGGTTAAGGAGAAAATGGAAAGAATGGGACTAAAATGACCTACAATAAGAGGAATTAAATGAAAAAAGAAAAAGTATTACAAGTGGATGTTTAAGAGAAAATTGAAGAAAACACAGTTGAATGGGGATTTTCTATTAGACCTTATGTAAGTGGGAGGGATGCCAGGATGTTATAAATTCCCAAGAGGGCAGTTGGGTGACTGAGAAGTCTTTAGCCAGGAATCACATAAAGGAGCTGGGGAAGATAAGTAAACTGGTGGACAGGCAGATCCCATGGAACCTACCAGGACAACGAGAGCAGTTTAATATAAACTAGTATTTACTTACGGGATTTGCTTCCGACCTCCCTGGATGATGAGAACCCTTCAAGGGTAATCACTGCCCGTGGGGGACAGTTTGGAACGTAGCATGACCACTAGAACTCCCCAGGATTACCCTGATAGCACCAGGATGGATTGGAACCTTCCCAGGGCAACTGAGGCCCTCCAGCATACATGGGTACCCGTAAGAACTGCTTGGATCTACCAGGACAGCCGGAGCCTGTTGGGGATTGCCTGGTGCCCAAGGGATCACTTGGAATCTGCCAGGCAAATTGTAAACCGCATGTCATCAATGCTACATCTAAACCTGGCAATGCTGGTATCTGCAGAAGACGTCAGTGCTCTTTGCCTGGCACTGTGTGTACCTGTCCTAGGGACTGGGGTTGGTAAAGGAATTGTTCCAGAAGGATGCTGAAGAGTGTGGTCCCAGGCGCCATGGCTACCAAGTGTGTTTAGGACATTGGTGACAACTTGAGTGCATGCATCCTGTCTTGGGCCCCAAACCAACCTTCTAGGGCACCTGGGTGGCTCAGTTGTTAAGTGTCTGCCTTCAGCTTGGGTCATGATCCCAGAGTCCTGGGATCGAGCCCGGCATCGGGAAGCCTGCTTCTCCCTCTCCCACTCCCCCTGCTTGTGCTCCTTCTCTTGCTGTCTCTCTGTCCAATAAATAAATGAATTCTCAAAAAAAAAAAAAAAAAAGTTGGAAGCAAACCAGCCTTCAGCAAAAGCTGCTTCCCAATGTGCTAGAACTTTCCAGCATCACAGAAGTTTCCTTGTGGCCAGCGAAATGCATTCTGGAAAGCACAGAACCAGATAACCTACATTAACACCAAACCAAAGTACCACACATAGTTTCACTGAAATCTAGGTTAATTGGTTCCATCTTTTTATTGGTTTATTTATTTGAGAGATTTACTGAATTTTGAAGATTTTATTCATTTATTTGAGAGAATGAGGGAGAGAGCACACACAAGCACGGGGGAAAGCATAGGACCAGGGAGAAGCAGCCTCCTTGTTAAGCAGGTTCAGTTCCAACACCCCAGGATCATGACCTGAGCCCCTTGAGCAAAACAAAGGCAGAGGCTTAACCAACTGAGCCACCAGGGGCCCCTGAGTGGTCGTGCGTCCAAGCTTCCAGGTGCACATGCCCGGCGTAAAGCAGTCCTTCTTAAAACGGGGGACTCCATGAGTTCATCCAGCTGGCCCAACGAAGAGAGTGTGAATCATATAGACACATGCCCACGATCACCTCTTGCTCTCAGTGCAATGATGAGGTCGACGGTCAGCTCCCCGTGCTGCGTTCCCTCGAAACATAGATGAGGACCTTCCTAAGGTCCCTCATGTGTTCCTTGCCCTAGAGACTGTCACACGGGGGGAACCCCTCCATTCAGCGGAGATGACGATGATGATTTTTTGTAGCAACAGGTACAAGGAGGAGTAATTATTACATCGAAGGAGTAATTGTTGCAGAATTGGCCATTCCTAGGACCTTCATATTCTGATTGGATCCAACTTTGGAGTAGATGGTTTTAAGAGAAACATTCTTAATGGTATAAAGAAATGACCGTCGTGAAGGCACTGCAGAGATTTGAGCCCAAATGCATTCATTTCCAGAACGTGGACTCATCTACCCACGATCATTTCATACTTGGCATTCGATTTTGTGGGCGCTGAAGGAACAGAATTAACTTCTCGTGTCTGTGGTCTGCTATAGGTCTGTTAAATGTCTAGAGGGAATGCAAAAGGACTTTGGGTCACAAACGGCATGAGTGCGCTCGCTCGCTCTCTCTCTCTCTCTCTCCCCCTCCTTGGGCAGTATGGGGCCAGATGGTACCTATTTAATGTATTCTGATCTACAGCATCTCCTGTTTTGTCTGGTAAACAGAAAAGAGATTATGAGGATACAGTTTGTGAGTTTCTAACAAACAGCCTGATACAGTGTATACTTTGCCAGGTCTGTCAGATTGAAATGCTTTTGCAAGTGGAACTCGCTATATTTGATGTGTGCTTTGTTGAAAAATGGACTGACTTTCTTTGAAATATGATTTTCATGCTTTGGACATGTTATGTGTGCATGCACTCCATTCTCACACAAAATGCCTTCTCCCCGAGACACTGACGGGCAAAAGATGGGACCCGCGCATGTGGCCCTCTCTGTCTGTCTGGCTGAGTCTGTAGTCCCATGGAGACAACTTTTTGTGAATGTTACTGTCATTTTTAAGGAAACTCTTTTACAGTGTTATTTTTGTAATTAATACTCTTCGTTTTTTAGATTGCGTGTAAGAAACCATTATCCCCGTCTTTTTTATGCAGTTACAAGATTCCTGGCCTCAACAATTAAATTTTCTTCTTTTATGTTCTTTATTTTGGTCCATTTCTTAGCATATTACCGTGAGTAAGAGTGTAAAAAAGGGTGGGGGGGGAGGCTGAGTGGCTCAGTCGGTTAAGCGTCCGACTCTTGATTTCTGCTCAGGACCTCGTCTATGGTCATAATGAGGATTTCAGGAATATTTGTGAAGCGCATCGAATGTCTCATGGGCTGTAATAACACTACAAGCATGCTTGTTAGTATGGTTATTGTATAATGCACACTTCGGACATTTGCTTTTGCCAGCTTAGGGAATCTTGACACGGAGCCTCTCCTTCAACAAACTGTGATCACACCCTTTTGAGTCCCACCAGGTGCCATGCTTGGGCATGCCCTCCGGGAGCCCAGTACTGGCATAAATCATTTCGTTTGGCCAGGATCCCTTGTTCTCCATATATCATTGCCCTTCCCTATTCCCGTCATTCCCCAGGTGCTGCGTGATCACCCTGGTCTGCTTTTCGTGAGAATTGAGTTTGGTCATTTTAGCAAAGCATTTCCCTGCCTCATCAGTGATTTTCTCCCTATTCCTACATGTTTATGAATGGGTGAATTGGTCAAGAACACGAGAGAGCGAGAGAGACAAGCAACGATGATCCAGCCTTAACGCAGAAGGACACTGTGACATACACAGGCACATATATGCAGACCGAGGGCGTGGTGCTGTGGATAGCAAGCCAGACAGAGAAGGACAAAGACGGCCTGATACCGCTTCTGTGTGCAAGCTTTAAAAAACAAATTAAAAAAAATGTTAAACTCGTAGGCATTGACGGTAGAATGACGTGACGGTTGCCAGGGACTGGGGTGGGGCGGTGGGGAAGCAAGGAGGTGGGGAATGAGGTCTGAGGAGGTAATGGTTAGCGTGGTGACAGCCGTGGACGGAACTTGTGCGTTACTGAAGTTCGATACCAGAGTCGGTCTTCGGTGTTCTCGTGCACACAGAGCGGAAATCCGTTCGCGATGCATGCAGGGGAATCCTTTCGAAAAGTATATGGTTTCCAATCATCACGTTGTAAGCTTTAAACATCTCAGAATTTTATTTGTCACGTAGGCCTCCAGGAGGCTGAAAAAATACATCTGGCTCGTATTGACTGCGTCTCCTCGAGCATTTGATTTCTCACTGTAAACAGTCTTTTTTTTTTTTTTTTTTTTTGGCATCAACATAGAAGAGTCACTTATGTTCAGCATTGATTTTCAGCTTGAGAAAGAGCAAAATTACAGCCTCACTTCAGGGACAATCCAAGAGAAAGACAAGCGAACCGCTCCCAGACGACACAAGCTCTCTTTGCCAAGCCGTGTATTTCAGGAGCACGGGTGTCATCGTGGGCTGGATGCAAGCAGCCGTTTTATTAAATTTATTTACTTACCTGTTTCCTCGAGGGCAGCCTGGAGAATGCGTCTTTGTAGACTCAATCTCTGTACTTAAATATATAATAAATGATTCTTTTTTTTTTTTTTTTAAACTCAACATACTTCTGAAGCTGTTCTAATGAACATCTTCTGCCTTGAGAATGTGCTGGGAGTTTTGCTTCTATCATCTAGGTTGAGAGTCTCTCGAAATTAAGTGCTGAGCACTGCCATGCAGAAAGGACTCTGTCCGCTGCTTCCAGATGACTCAGTGGCTGGCTGGAATCCCAGGCAGGGAGAAGAGCCCAGGCCGTGTCCATACACGTGGATTGGAGTGGCAGGTGCCACCTTCCCGCTTTCCGTTCATGAGATGGGGGGTGGGGTCATGAGGAACAGAGGCGTCAGTGACGAAGCCATGGTTTTCCCCCAGTCTGTGTGAAACAGTGATGCTTTCAGTCCAGCTGGAGAGCAGGGAGGGGTCACCTTGCATAGCCCACATGATGGGCATGAAAGCGACCTGTAGGCGTAAGTTCAAGCATGAATTCCAGGTACAGGGGAGCTTCTGGGGGAGTTGGGCATTCATCAGCATGTAGGTTGCAGAAGCTGGTAAGCGAGAGAGGAGAATGACAGGAGGCCCACAACAGAATGACCAGAATGACGTAAAGCTGCATCCTTAGGGAGGAATGGGGAAGCTTCATGGGAGGAGGTGGTTGGAAGGGAGGACCAGGCAGGAAACTGAGAAACACTGAGACGTTAGGGAGGAGTGGGAAAACGGAGAGCAGAACACTGCAGAGAACTTGACCATAGACATGGGACCAAAATAGGTCTCTCTTTTTTAATTTGGTTTATTACGCTGTAACTTGCATCGGGTAAAATTAACCCTTTTAAGGGGTCAAAGTGGTCGTTTTTGTGACATTGATGGGTGTCTACAGTTGCGTAACACCATTCCATCAAGACATAGGACAGGTCCGTGAGCACTCCTGCCCTTCCCCTACCCCCTACCCCTGAATGTCCCTGCAGACATCCCCAACGCACCCGTGGCCACCCCTCTTGCATGAATCTGTAGGTCAGTTCCCCAGTACTCGTGTCTCTGTGTCCATCCTCCAATGGAAGGACATGAGGACTGTGTCTGGGCTTTTCACGGTGGGGTCACAAAACTGCCATCAGTGGCCCATGCTGAAGGGGTTTTAGTGTATGGGTTGAGATGAAACCAGAGTGAGGTAGGGTGAGCAGTGGATGGACAGTAATGAGAAGGACATGCTTGTTAAAGACTCACACATTATGAAATCTGGTTGTGAAATGACAGATAGCCAGAGACGCATAGTTCTGGTGATAAATACGGGGAAATGTGGATTCTGTTATTTTCATGGCAGGAAAAGTAAAGGTATTGGAGCAAATGGATACTTTAGAGGCAAATACAAAGGTTGTTTATTTTATTTGCTGAACGTTTTTGTTTTGTTTGCTGTGACCTCGTACATACACACTCGAAAGATCAATGTCGCAAACAGAAAAATAATTGTCCAGAAAGAGCCGGGCTCCTGTTGAAAATAAGTCAGGAACATCTTTCTCAAAGCCTTGAGTACTTTGTATCCGGAATAACAACAAAAGTAAATAAAATGGTATCAAAACCACCAGGAAATGAAACACATTGGAAGTACTAATTTTACTTTATTTTATTGGAAGTACTAATTTTTAAATGTTTGCAAAGATGAGTGTAGGATATTATTGAAAATTAAATAATGATATGTTTTTAAAATGATTTTTATTTATTTATTTGAGAGAGAGAGAGAGACAAAGAGTACAGATGGAGAGGAGGAAGCAGGCTCCTGCTGAGCCCGGAGCCAAATGCGGGGCTCGATCCCAGGATCCCGAGAGCATGACCTGAAGTGAAGGCAGATGCTTAACCTCCTGAGCTCCGCAGGCGCCCCTAGATAATGAAATCTTGACGGTCGAGGATGTAGGGAAGGATTTGAAGACTAGCGTCTGGGAGAGTGAGTTGATCAGCATGTCCTCGATGGAGGGGATGTCTGGCTGCCTGGGCCAGAAAGAGAGCTTGGCCTGAATGGAAATTGTTTCCAGCTCTCCCTTTTCCCATGTGGCTGATGGCTTTCTGCCATGTCCGTGTACTTTGTATTCTGTTGCTGAGCCTCACTGGTATAAAACATTAATCTCTGGAATAAAATGTAGATGAACCAGCACAACTTCTACATTATACTGGCATCGTTCGCCCAGCGATCAGCGGCGTACGAACTAATTCATGATGCGGAACAGGCGTGTATCAGCAGAAAGAATGATGTTCAAGGTACAGGCGAGAAAAGTTCAGAGTGACGTTGCAAATAATTCGGGATTAGATCGATGTTGTTGTGATTAATTCTTTAACTCTGAGATCTTATTGGGAAGGTTTGAGGTCCACTCCTGATTTTACGGACGCATGGTGTTCAATAACATAGAGATTGTCACGTTTCCCTCCCGCACGGTTCATAGGCAGCATTTTCCACCACTGAGATCATTATGTACGGTTTTTCTGAATTTTCAGTGTGTAGCTCATCATTGCCTGGATACATACATGTTGGAGAACTCTTAATAGGATGAGTATAGCCCTTAGTGGGATGAGTATATCCCTTAATGGAATGGACAGATAATTTCATAGGATCCTCTCTAAATGAGACTTTCCATTGGTTTTATGGTTTGTCACCTGTCTTCAAGAATAAACCTACATCATCCTTGCCAGCTTGTCAGGCAGAGCCAGAGACCCGGGTTCACAAGACAACACACCAGTCTCAAGCCGTGACCCCAGACTGCCTCGCCTCAGAACCAAGGGCTGTAACCAGGGTCGAGTTTCTCATAGATGTGGTGATGCGTTGTTCGTTCCGATCTTGGCCCCGGTAATTTCTCTGCTCCGTGTTCAGGATTAAGCCTGGCATGCTGTTTCGTAATGATGCATTCATGCCTGGACATTGTCAGTGAAAGACGGACGTGGGGACCGAAGGATTGTATCCCCTTCATCTTTGAATCGAGGCTGTGGTCCGTGCCTGGCCGCTGGAAGGTGATGCACTCTGTGCCTATTAGCGGAGTGTACAAACGGGAGAGGGATCCGAATGTTGTCCAGTTCGTGCGAACTCATTTAGACCGAGTGCGTGCGTTCACGGTCACCACGGCTGAGCACTGTTGGTGCTATGAGTGGGGGGCACAATGCTACAGACGGGGGCTGTTCAGAGAAGCGGCAAAGCCACCCACCTGGTGCGCACACTGACCCCCGCGGGTGCGATGAGACTCCGTAGCCTGTATGAGAACCAGACGTAGCTGCCGGTTATGACTGCAGGGTGTCTAGCTCTGGGACTCTGGGCAGGGCTCACTGTCTTCTCCTCCACGTTCGGTCCTTGCAACGGCACCATCCCTGTCGCCTGCGAGCTGGTTAGAAATGTCCACTGTCTGCCCTGCAGATCAGCGAAAACACAATGTGCGGGTTACCTGTGTCCCAGGGGATGGGTGCGCATTATCTTCCAAGAAACATGCCTAGACTGGCTTCACTTGAGTCCTTCATTGGTAACACAGAGGAAAATCACGGGCCTCTGAAGACATGAAGGTTATAGAATTGCGTGAAATGCTCAAAACCTCGTGGTAGTATAGAAACGAAAGCTCTTAAAAGCCAAAATAACAGTAAAATGTCGCAGTAAATGGGGTTCGTGTTGGCTTGAAAGGAACTCTAGGGGAGAGTGAGCCCCTCTTTCTCTTCTCTCTGCCAGGATATACCCATGGGGCTCTGGGCCTGTGTTCATCTTCAGTTGTGGCACTTGTCGATTTGGGGGTTTCTCACCCAGGGGATGCATGGCCATGTCGGCAGATGTTTTTGGTTTACATGATTGGGTGGGAAAGACCTTAACTGACGCTACCAAGGGGTCGTGGCCAGAAAAGCTGCTAAAATAAACATACTGTAACACACAGGATGTTTACCTACGACCGAGAACGAGCCAGTCCCAGATGCTAGGAGTGCCAAGCACGAGAAACACAGAACTACTTATAATCTAGAAATATTTCTTTGTAGAAAAGACACATTTGCAAGTCAAGGTCTTTGAGGAGGGACCCAAATAAATTATTGTAATTCGCAAAGGTCCTCCATCATCAACCGTGCATAGCATCAGGCAGATTCCTTTGTAACAGGAATAGAGGGAAAAGTCAGAACTGTTTTGAAATAAATTTCTCCCCATCTCCAACCACATCGTGTTCTGTTAGTTGTTTCAACAAGAAGGTTAACGCGGTTGATTCCTTGCACGCTAGGAAATTCTGGTAAAACCTGGGGATTGAATATTAAGGCATTTCATGTTACTCGTGTAAGGCACTATGACGTAACCCACTGGAGATTACAAATCGAGCACTGAGGCCGTATTCAAACAGGGATTTATTCCTTTAAGCACAGAATACTGCTAAGGATAAAGAAATGTCCAACTTGTATGTGGTAGGGGAATATCAAGTGGAGAATTATTTCACTTACAACAAATGGTCACATTAGTTCTCTGTAATAAAACACAGTCTGGGTCATAAAAACACGCGTCAGATGAAAAATTTGCCTTAATTTATGACCTTAATTTTTGTGTCCAAATTTCCCTTGCTATTCCTTTTTATTAATTTTATGTTTTTTTGTGGTTTATTTATAAGCGGAATGCTGTCCCCAGATGGATGAACCTGTTTACTAGTAAATCAGTAAACTGTACACATTGCCTGAAAATAAAGAATTTGGTCGTGATAAATCAAAAATGAGGAAAGGTAGGTCTCCCAAGAGAGCG
Source organism: Mellivora capensis (assembly GCA_004024625.1). NCBI lineage: Eukaryota > Metazoa > Chordata > Mammalia > Carnivora > Mustelidae > Mellivora > Mellivora capensis. The sequence goes on along the minus strand of PISX010002327.1, from coordinate 39,536 downwards.
TGGTAGGTTACATCAGCGAATACAAACCGGGCGTCCATGAATCAGTACTGTTCGCTGGTTGATGAGCCTTGCAGAGCACAAACTCTCGTTTTTCCTGCTCAGCACATCTCTTTCATAATAAATAGGTAATTGGTTTTGTCCTATTATACTCTTTCTCTGATACTGTTGGCAATGATCACATATAAATCTATAGGCTTATGGTTTCCTTTATTATACATTTTTCATTAGCTTAACTCATCTTTCCGTTCTTTGTCGAAGAGCTGGAGCCGAAGTCATCCCTATGGTCAAGCTTAGCACGGGGGATGTTTGTGTTTTGTAGCCACATTTCCTTCTCCTGTCTTTGGCCTTCGTTATTTCACTAGCCCTGGTAATATACTTACCATCTAAAAAGACGTGATGTTTCCTTCCACAAATGACTCTCTGGGATAAACTCCCACTACGGACCACTTTATTTATTTTTTTCGAAGATTGCATTTATTGATTTGACAGAGAGAGGAGACGCAGCGAGAGAGGGAACACAAGCCCGGGTAATGGGAGAGGGAGAAGCAGGCTGCCCACTGAGCAGGGACCCTGACGTGGGGCTCGATCCCAGGAACCTGAGCCAAAGGCAGACGCTTAATGACTGCGCCACCCGGGCGTCCCAATACGGAGCACTTTAAAGTGTCATGTATGAGTAGCCTTAACATCATACAGTGATCCTTAAAAAGATGAAAAATGGTCTCGGGAGAGAATTGGAAGAATGTTTGTGCAAAGTAACATGTCCACCATATAGGACACGCAACCCATCACAAGGGAAACGAAATGTGTCTTAACATAAAGGTGAGAGGGAATAGCGCAATGTTCGGTACAAATACATCGCGTTGTGCAAAAGCTCAACATATTTCTATTATCAATGCCTCCCCTACCTTCGTAGCTTAATAATCTTAGTAATCTTCACATTACTGGGGGCTTGTATTTATTACGCTCTGTGTGTTTGTCTTTCTGTCTCTCTACTCATGACCGTGTCTAATGAAACATTCAGAGCATGTCTCTTTTCCTGGCAGTTGCCTCTGAATGTGCATTTTGGAGACTGCTGCATGTCGAAGTGACTTCTGAGCCGGATACCCTTTCCGAAGCACTCTTGCGAAGCTACGGCTTCTTGTTTGCCCGCTGTGGGCTTTCTGTGTTTGTGTTTGAGGTGTTGAAGGTGCTTGGGTACAAGAGGGGAAACGTGATCCTGCTGTGAGAGGACAGGAGGGAGCCCAGTGGGATGAGTCCTTTCATCCCATGCACAGGGGTCTTGGTACGTGCAGGACAGCCCGCCCCTACCTGGGCGTCCCTTACAGGGTCCCGATTGCTTTCGTACATAGCCTGTCCCACCAAGGAAAGAAGCCCTGTGAATCCCAGTGCTCCCCCTACGGCATCCAGAGTCTCGACCAGGTGGTGAAGGAGACAAGAGAGGAACACAGCATGTCACCCGCAGGCCTCACCTGCTGTATCTCCCATCTCGTTCTGTCCTCTATAGTGACACTTCTGAAGTCAGTGCCTTACTTCCTTGTCCTTCCCTCTGACGTGGCAGGCCACGCTGGCTGTGCTAGTTCAATGTCCCCATGACTTCCTCTGTGGTCGGAGATCAGCAGGGGGCCCAAACACACCCAGAGAGGTTAGGGCCATCTGCGTGACATCCACGAGACAGGGCTCTACATTGTTTCCTCCCTAAGAGGAATGATGCAGGCTTTTTTGGTACATGAAAGTCAACATGCAAGGGAGGGGAGGATTTTGAAAATGTGTGTATGAAGACAGGGCTTTTTTTTTCTGGATAATAAGAGACAAGAAATTTAATTTAATCTAATTGAAACTAATTTAATTTAATTTACTTGAATGTTAACCTAATCTCTGCATCCGCTGTGGATCTCACACGTACAACCCCAAGATCAAGAGTTGCACGCTATAGCGTCAGAGGCAGCCCCGTGCCCCAGAGACCAGGGATTTCAGATGAGTTTTTGGGTGGGATCCCATGCGTGTTTACCTATCCTACCCCTGATGATGAGACGATCCTGGATTTTTTTGGGTGGAGAGGCTTGCATTGGCACCCTGAAGGGGTGAACATGTCCTGTAAATTAGACCAGTTGGATCATCTCTTCTGGGAATCTCGGTGTTAAACGGAGCAGGAAAAGGGCCTCAACTGATTCATCCCAGGAATGGCCCTCAAATGAAACCCTGGGACAGTCAGTCCCTGCTGGTTGCATCTTGGAGATGTCTTTGTCCTTGCTGGATGCTGGCCTCAAATCGCTCCAACCTACCAGTTATTCCAGTAGGAATAGGATATTCCAATAGGAATTGCGTCAGTCACTGCACCGTTTAAAGTAAAAATCAGAACATCTCTATCCTATATATGCTCCCGTCAAATGACTCTAAGCAGTAGAAGCCAGAGTGATTTCTTCAATACGGAAGTGTTGCGTGTCATATGGGAATCCAGTCCGTATTCTTGTGTACAGGTCACCCGCAGTGGAATGCGGTCGGGCTAGGCATGAGGTCAGAGCAGAGTAATGGGCCTCCTGGCGATGGGAAGGACAGGAAGGATGACGGGGGGAAACGTTTGTGACAGGCTGTCAGTGAGGCCGTGGTGATGTAGGTCACACCCGAGAGGGCCGTCAGCCCTGGTTACACCAGAGTCGGAAAACCCCCGTGTGTGCACTGAGCAGCACATGGTCACGGATTAGATAAACATGCAGATGATGGATTGTGTTGTCCATAGACCGTGATCATGGATCTCTATGCAAATCGGTTTAATGACGGCTAAATACATGGTCTTGATTGATAAGTCTGACTTTTGTCTAGGGAGATTGCACCTGATGCCGATGTATTTCACGAACATCCCGCACCCTGCAAGTGTTTGGAAGCCCAGGCCCTCTGGAGCTGCTCTCCCTGTTCCCCACTGAACCATTAGGGGACATGCATGGGGAAAGAGGAGCTCGGTAAATGTTAGGTCTTGGACGTCACCCCCTATTACGAAGGCTAGATACCAGCCTTTTGGGAATGTGTTCCCACTGGCCCCGGGAAAAGCCACATTCCCCCTCCTGTAAGCTCTTCTTCTACGATGAAAGACCAGGATAGTGCCCAAGGACGGCGCATTTGTTTCTAGGAAACTGAATGTTACCAAGTTAAGGTCCTCTCTACGGAATCATTGTGCAATGACAGTAAAACAAAGAGCTGAAAATGTCCACGTGAAACGTGCCATTGATGGCTGATAATTGGATATTCATTAATTGATTACGGTAATACGTGGGCCGTGGAAGGGTTCTTTCTGTTCCGTCACAAACCCCTAGAACGTCTATTCCCCTGCGGGGAGTGGTGTGCGCAGGTGAAGGGGCTGATGTGGCCTTTCTGGTCATGATTCACTCAAGTACGGGGACGTATGTCAAGCACATGTAATTAGGTCAATTATAAATAAACACAGACACAGACACACACAAGCAGCACAGCTTCTGGGATTCAGTGAGTGTCCACTTTAGAAAACTAGTGTAGGCTTGCATTTGTCTTTCCGTTTGTGGTTGTTTGGGGTTACCTCTAACATTTCATCAGGGCTTTGCCTCATGGAAACTAATGTCTCCTCGTTTAGTGTTGTTTAACTAAAATTCCCGTGACTCCTCTGACTTATGAATCTGTTTCTTTGTGTTTCCTCAAATGGACATAACGTTCTTGATTAATATGTAGGGTACCTATTTTCTTTAGGGTTAAGACTCAAATGTTTTGTGAGTCACGTGGAGGTCTCCTAATAACCCAGACTCTCCTCCCGGGATTTCCACAATTATTTTTCTCTTAAAACTTTTTCAAACATTTAAAAATAAAAAAATAAAAATTCTCAGCTCATGAAATGTGTGAAAACGGGCGTGGGGATGATTTGGAGACCTGGGGACATGGTCTGCTGGACTGTGTCTCATGTCAGCCCTGGGTATTAGATCAAGCTATTTGCAAAAAAGAGGACAGGCCTGTCTGAATGAGGAACCCAGTTTTCTGCTGTTTCTCCAGATGCTGCAGTGTGTTGAGAGTTCTCTGCAAGAGCCAAGGAAGGAAAGGATGTCATGTATATTTTTACAAATATTATCCTCAACATGTGTCCTGGGAGAGTAGACACCGAGGCCACGTTCGTATTTCCAAATGTTTGTTTTAACTTCTAGATGCCATGTTTAATGCAGATATCAACCATCTATTGAATTATTGTGTATTTTTTTATGATGCTGCAGATCCGTGAGACATACAAAATACACTGACCAAGATTTATAGAAATTCGTCATTGGCTAAACATGATTTCATTGGGGTTTTAGCAGTTGACGGTAATTTGTCTCTGTATTTCCATATGTCTGTACTGTTCCAGCTGAGGACAGAATCAAACTTTTACATCAATTGTTCTGTAAAAGCTGTGAGCCTCAGTGGTGCACTGGGCTTGGGGAATTTCGGAAGTTCTACTGTGATGTCATGTTTAGACAATAGACCACTGTGAGATGTAGCCTGTAGTCAGGGCTGGTTGATAACTTCCAAGACCGCATGATATCCTCACTTTCCGGGGGTAATGTACGTCGGAAGGCTCAGGGAAGGGTGTCCTAATCCTGGAGGAGGAAAAACTGTGTAGTGGTTCTAATCCCTGTATCCGGCACTCGACATGCCACGTCCTCAAATCTAAGATGGTACTGATTAGAAGTGAGCCTTTATATACCACCAAGAAATTGTTTTAAAAGGTCACTTTAGCCTGTCCATCAATTTTAAGACTCACGCCAATGTTAAGTGTGTTCCTTAGAATCAGTGAAATATAGTATTAACATGCCAGGTGATACATCGCTGAGAATTATCTAATTCCAACTTTGTATGAGATGAAGATGCGGGTCATACTGATTATCGCACACAAACCATTTTTATTTTTCAGTGCTTTTGTTCCTTTCTTCTAGTGGTACTAATACGACACTTTGAATATGTTATTGGACCTTACACAGTTACTCCATGAGCTGCTAAAACTCAGGTGCACATACGTACTGAATGCTGAAAGATCACGGAGTGTGTGTCTGAATGTCAGGATGCATCCCCCCATGCAGGACCGGGGACCCAGAGTCCCTGTGTCTTATGGAAGCACCATCTTCCCCGCCAACGTTCCAAGCTTTCTGTGCTTGGGGCTTCAGGTTGGTAGAAGTTGAAGAGTGTGGGAGGTTTTCATACTGAGGCTCAACGCTTCTGCTTCCATGCTTTCATCTGGCCCTTGGTCACATGACAGCCCGCAAGGCGAGGGGTCCGTTGATAGGCAACAAGGCGAGGTGGGGATTTGGTCTTGTCTTTCGCTAACAAAAACAGAAGGATGCTTCCTCCTCCAACTGGAATCCTTGAGGTTTCTTTCCTCTCCTCTGTAACTCACATGCTTCTAGTCCACTCTTTCCAAGTTCTATCCCAATGGGAACAGATGACCAAGATTTAGGCGACCGTGGTTTTTTCCTGTCTTCCCATACCCCATTCGTCCCTCTCCAGTGTCTTTCATGTTCAACGCAGTGGGCGATTCTGAACTTCAATCCCTGTGAGTTGAGAATAACGCTCTTTAAATTTTTCACAGTGACATTTCTTCTCAGGCTGGGAAGATAACCTTTAACCTCCTTTTGCCTATTGTACTGACTGACGTGTAATAAGTCTAATAATTAGCAGCTCGGAATTTCACTGTCACGGTCCCGATGCCTGTTTGGAGGTGTATCCGGAAGATGTGCACACACGTTTGTGCATTCCATCCACGCTTTAGGTTAAAACCCCACCCTTGTGAGAGAAACAGTCAAGCTGTAAGTAGCCAGCACTGGGAGAAAATTGGCTCATTTTAATAACTTACTTGTAGAATAGATGAGACTGCCAAAAATTCTGGAGTGCTTTTGCCTTCTCTTGTCCCTGTGGTGCTTTCTGAATACATTTTATGTTTCTGATCCTGGGATGAGAATAAAAGCCCATCATTGCCAACAGGTGGGGAACCTGCCAGGCACACAGGCGGGAGCGGTTCTCTCTGCTTTACTTCGTGATTGAAATGTCCCACTGAGAGGCTGGGAAGCCTCAGCCATCCCAATAGCTTGGAATTGTGCTAATCGCATTCAGCCTTTTGCTTGATTTTTTTAAAAGTAATGAATCAATTATGCAGCTGTCTTTGTAGGGCTCTGCATCACAGAAATCATGTCTCTTGGCATGGAGAAGGGCATTAATGCAACAATGAAGGGTAAAAAAAATGCAATTGTTGATCTTATATGTAGAAAACCCTAAGAATTCCATGCAAAAAAGTGTTAGAACTAATAACTGAATTCAGCAAAGCTGCAAGATGCAGGCATAAATCCGGGCACAAAAATTACTTGCTTTCTGTACACTAACAATGAACTCTCTGAAAAGGAAATTAGGAAAACAGTCCCATTTAAAGCAGCATTAAAAAGAGTAAAATACTTAGGAATAAACGAAAGAGATGAAAGCTTGTTCATGTCCATCTGGAAACATTGTTGAAAGAAATTAAAGAAGAGAGAAATAAATGTGAAGTCTTCCTGCGTTCATGGAGTAGAAGACAGTATTGTTAGAACGTTCACAAAACAGAAAGCACTCTACAGATTCAGTGCAATTGCTGTCACAGTTCCAGTGTACAAGTAAGACGCGAGGGGGGCCTGGATGGCTCAGCGGGCGAAGCATCTGAGTTTGGGTTTCCGTTCAGGTCATGATCTCAGAGTTGTGAGATCAAGCCCCATGTCCAGCTCTGTGCTTGGTGTGGAGCCTGCTTATGATTCTCTCTTTCCCTTGCCCTCCATCCCAGCCCAACCACTCACATGATTGATCTCTCTCTCCCGCTCTCTTGAAAGAAAGAAGGAAATGAAGGAAAGAAGGAAGAAAAGAGAACTAGGACAATGAAACGTAAAATTAACGTGGACTCACAAGGGACCTTAAATAGCGAAAACATTCTTGATGAAGAACAAATCCGGAAGCCTCACACTTCCTGATTTCAAGACGTATTACAAAGCTACTGTAACCCAAACAGCGTGGTCCTTGCTTAAAGATAGACATATAGGGCAATGGAACAGAATTGAGAACCCAGAAATAATCTGTTTTGTATGGTCAGGTCATTTTCAACAAGGGTGCCAAGACCACACAATAGGGACACGGACAGTCTCTTTTTAACAAAGTGTACTGCAAAAACTGAATATCTCTATGGAAAAGATTGAGGTTGAAACTGTGCCTTAAACCATATGCAAAAAAGTTAACTCAAACTGGATTAAAAACGTAAACCTAAGACTTAAAACTATAAAATTCTTAGAAGAAAATGTAGGGGAAAAGCTTCATTACGTTGCATTTGGCAATGATTTCTTAGCTATGGCATCAGAAGCAGAGGAATTAAAAGTAAAAACAGACTAAGTGAGACTACATCAAACTTGAAGTCTGCACAGCAAAGAAAACAACAAAATGAAAAGGCAACCTAGAAAATGGAAATATTTGTAAATTATACATTTGTTAAAGGGTTAATGGGCAGAACATATAACGCTCCTACAACTCTACATTACAAATAAAACCCAAGGAGGGGCGCCTGGGTGGCTCAGTGAGTTAAAGCCTCTGCCTTCTGCTCGGGTCTTGATCCCGGGGTCCTGGGATCGAGCCCCGCATCGGGCTCTCTGCTTGGCGGGGAGCCTGCTTCCTCCTCTCTCTCTGCCTGCCTCTCTGCCTACTTGTGATCTCTGTCTGTCAAATAAATAAATAAAATCTTAAAAAACAAACAAACAAATAAAACCCAAGGAGCACCTGGATGACTTGGTTGGTCAAGTGTCCAACTCTTGATCTCAGCTTAGGTCTTGATCTTGGGGTTGTGAGTTCAAGCCCTGTTGGGCTCCACACTGGGGCATAGGTCCTGCTTCAAACAAACAAAACCACACCAAGAACCTAATTGAAAAAAAAAATGGTCAAAAACTTGAATACCCATTTCTGCAAAGAAGATATACAAGTGCCCAATAATCATATGAAAGGGTGCTCCACAGGAGTACTCATTAGACAAATGCAAACCATAACCCCAATGAAATATCATTGCATGTCCATTATGGTGTTCAGTACGAAACAGACTCACCGAAAAACCCTTCAAGTGTTGGTGAGGGTGTAGAGAAATATGAGTCCTTTGCACTGTTTACTTGGGGTGGAGAATGGTGCAGCTGCTATGGAAAGCAGGATGGGGATACCTCAAAAATTAAAAAAAGAAATAGAATCATCACGTGATCCAGAAATCCACTTCTAAGTATTTATATCTAGAAGAATTTGAAGCAGGATGTCAACGAGACATTTGGGTATCCGTGTGTATTACAGCATTGTTCATAATATCCAAGATGTGGAAGGATTCCCAAGTACTCGTCAGTAGATGAATAGAATGTTCTTCAGTCTTAATAAAAAGAAGGAAATCTTATTTCATGCTTCCAAATGCATGGACCTTGAAGACATTATTTTAAGTGAATTAAGCCAGTCACAAGAGACAAATGCTACATGAATCCACCTACATGAGGTATCTAAATTAGTCCAACTCGTAAACACAGAAAATCGAGCTGTGGTTGCAAGGGGAGGGGGACATGTCCAATGGCAGTAGAGTTTCCATTTTGCAAGATGAGACGTTCTAGAGATCTGTTGTGCAACAGTGAATGTACTTCACATATATATGGCGCCATCCCTTTAAAAATGTGTAGCAAATAACACAAAATGCTAAATAATAACATTGAAGCCTTCACACTCTTTTTATTTCGAAATACCTTTTTGAGGCACGTCTACAACGATTCCACATGTGTCTTTCGAACCGGGTTTCATTATTTAATTACCGTGGGAATCAGGTCGTTGGTGGTATGTTACTGAAGTCTTCAGGGCATTTTTGAAGTCTGTAATTCTTTTTTTTTTCCTCAAGAATTTATTTATTTATTTGACAGAGATCATAAGTAGGCAGAGAGGCAGGCAGAGAGGGGGGGGGAAGCAGGCTCCCTGCTAAGCAGACAGCCTGATTCGGAGCTCTATCCCAGGACCCTGGGATCATGACCTGAGCCGAAGGCAAAGGCTTTAACCCACTGAGCCTCCCAGGCACCCCGAAGTTTGTAATTCTTTCTGGAGAACGAGATTGATAGTTTCTACCTGAAAATTTGTGATTCTGGGCACTGTAGCACTTGTCTTGAAAGGCTTCCAACAATGCAAATTTTTTGCAATTTTACTGAAAGTACAATAAATACACCCATTGGAAGTTTTACTTTTGACTGTTATATTATATATCTTTATGCAAATATATAAATGATTTTGAGAAGAATAGTTTTTCTGCACTTAATAAGCATGACCAGAAAGTAAAAACAGTATTTCTTATGTCAGTTGTGAGGGGGAGATATTAGGACGTATCATTTGCTTTAGTTTGGGTTCCTCCATGAGTACACATGGTGATTCGCGTTCAGAGGAAGTGGGTTGTTTGAAATCTAAGGATAGGTGAATGGGAAAATGAGACAGGGCAGGAAAGGTTGTATTTATTTGAGAGAGAGAAAGAGAGCATAAGCACAGGGAGGGGAAGAGGGAAAGGTAGAGGCAGAGGGAGAAGCAGACTCCCCACGGAGTAGGGATCCCTTCATGGGACTCAATCCCAGGCCCCCAAATCATGGCCTGAGCCTAAGGCAATTGCTTAACTGAACTGAGCCACCCAAGTGCCCCTGGAAAATGTTTGTTTTAATAATACACTGCTCTTGACCCAGTATCCCAGAAATACTATTTCATCATGTAATCAATATAAAATTATTAATGAGGTCTATCGTGTACATTTTTTATATTAAGTCTTCAGGGTTGGTGTGCATTTTGTACAAAAGCACGTCTTGGTTCAGATGCTGCACATTTCAAGTGCTCAATCAAGTTGTGCTTAGTGGCACACTGTTGGAATTCACAGCAGGAAACGGGGTTCTGGGCAGGCTTCTGAGAGAATGCAGAGGGAACGTGCAATGCGCTAGAAAGTTCCGCGTCTTTTCATTATAAACGTGAAAGAAATCCAAGGCAACAAAGACGTATTTTAGAAAATAACATAAATTATTATCCCATATCATCCTGTCCTAAGGTTTTTTTCATGGTGGTAGCTAATTTTTACTCACCTGAATGTTAAAGTTGAATTTTACCCCTACTCTGCCGTTAAGAATTTCCCGAGGACTGTTCTAAAAGTATTCTCAACTTGCTTTGGATCTCTTCCAAGGAAACCAGTAATTAGGGCTTGAACTTTGTTGTCAAAGGTTTTGAGTTGATTAAAAGGTTTTCAGTTTAATTCAAATGTGTCAGAATATATCCCGCATCTCCCTCTTTTCCTAGGTTAAGTGATTTCTAAGACTAACGGGAGATTAAAATCTGACATTATCAGGCTTTTTAAACTATATTCAATGTGAGGCATGTGTCTGGATCGTAGGTTTTTGGGTTTTTTGGTTTGTTTTTACTGTAATCTATAATTCGCCCATGAATATCTTCATTTACCAAGACATTATAGTAATTCTTGTAATGAATCATTCTTCCTTTTGGAAATTATCTAAGGTGTGGGTTTGCCGGTTCATGTATATTTTCCTAATGAACACAAAGCATTTTGGTTTTTAAAGAGCTTTAATTGATCTCTGATATCATATTGTCTAGAATATCTTATTGTTGTAGGTGGAATTTGATGGGGAAAAGGAGGAGTCGCCCTCAAGACCTTGAATGTACTCACCTCACAGTGATATTCCCAATGAATTTGAAGAGCCTTGGTGTTGACTTTGCTCCACACCGCCTCCCAGGTAGTAAGTAGGGACTCACACTCCACCCATGTATGTATCCAAGGGAAAAAAATAAAAGAATCATGGTCCTATTATAGAGCCCATTGTACTCATTTATTTGGCTCATTCCCCCTTCCCGTTAAAATAGTGGGAAACTGTAAATGTACCTACATAGGGCTGAGCCGTCCATACTGTCCTGCGGTAATGCTAATAATGCATGTCCTCTCCACGTGCACATGCGAGCCTGCACACAGCAGATCCTGGGGTACTCTGCAAAGAAAGCACCTGACTACATGCCTTAATAAGAACTCTAACTGGCTTTGTCCATTACAGTTTACAAAGTGTTTTACCATACCCTTGGGTGAGCATGTGTGTCCTTGCTCTCTAACTAGAGAGAAATCTTTCTCTCTAACTAGCCTGCTTTTTGCCAATATCTTGCCCACTGTCCTATGCTGTGCTAGAGAGTGTAACTCCTTCTGCAGGTGAGGGGACAGGTCCAGCACTGAATCCCCACATACTCTTTGAGGTGGTATCCGAGATAAGGAATGTCTTCCCTGAATCCCGGAGAAAAGCTATGAGGACGTCTAAATATTCTTTTAAAAGGACTGCTTGGGGAACCATATGTCTATACTGTTGCCCATCCTGACCAGAAGAGAGGTATTGAATGAACTTTTCATTCAAGTACTTGAATACTTGAATACTTCAAGAGGTATTGAAATTGAACTTTTCAACTCCTGGAACCTCGAGGATAGCAATGGACAGCTAAGGCACTGGGTCATGTCAGCTGTTTAATCTGCAACATATTTCCAGTCTGATGTAGTGTTTTAATCTGGCCGTCACAGGCACCGCGAAGATGGTCTCAAAAGTCTAATAATTGTAAACCTGGATTATGTTGTAATTCACAGCATGGAAAATCCAGGTCCAATATTACACACAAGAAGGAACACTGAAAGATCTCTTAATTCAGTTCTGAACACCAAGTGACCTCCCAGTTTGCAGAAAATGCAATATTTATGGGAAGGGTGGACTGCAGATTAGATAAGCCTACTGTCGGCGTGTGTTTAGCAAGGGGTACCCACAGTCCATAGAGTAACAATAACCTGGTGCTGGAATGAAGTTACGTGGTAAAACGATAGGAATGCCTGAAGTCTGAGATGTTACACAGATGGTTTGGGAAGGAATTTCCTTGCCTTCTGATCTGCAGTGAAGCAGGAGGTCCTAAAAAGCGTGGATTTAGGGGCGCCTGGGTGGCTCCGTGGGTTAAAGCCTCTGCCTTTGGCTCAGGTCATGATCCTAGGGTCCTGGGATCGAGCCCCGCATCGGGCTCTCTGCTCAGCTGGGAGCCTGCTTCCCTTCCTCTCTCTCTGCCTGCCTCTCTGCCTGCTTGTGATCTCTGTCTGTCAAATAAGTAAATAAAATCTTTTTTTAAAAAAAAGCGTGGATTTAGGAGTTGGCCAGGCCTGCAGCTGAATGTGCTTCTCAATCCTGGTTGGGGCTGGGGAGGGCCTAGGAATGGGTTGCTGTGTTGCAGGTATATGTACCTTCCAGATTCTTGGTGATGCCAAATTAACGTTGGCCATCCCTCAGTGGTGCGCACTTGCATCTGAATGTTTCAGAGTTTTCATTCCCCTCTAATCCTTGAGGCTGTGTTCCTCACTGGTATTATAAGGATCTTTGTACATCACAGGGTTGTTGGTGACAGACGGAAAGAGGAAAATGGATCAATCCCTCTACGTTGCAGAATGTGATTCATAGCTGCTGTTCAATACTATTGGGGCACTTTCTGATTATTTCATGTGTTTTCGTGGCACATTGAAGACTCCTTGGAAAATCACTTTTTTCAACCCATTGAGATTCTGTTATTTCCAAATGAAAATGTTGGTTTTGATTTGTACCAAAGTCTTGTTCTTATTATCCATGATTTGTCTAGAACTTAGTAATGCCATTTAATGGCTCTCCTTTGAAATGAAAGATGAATGGTCTGAATTTATATGAGTACATTTCACTATCTTAGGATATTACATCCTATAAGAATTTGTCTGTAATAAATGTTTCTTTATAAGGAAAAAATTACATTAATAAAAACATTACAATGAACTATTCCATCCATAGGATTTCATACCATGAATATGTCAAACTACAATTAATTCTTTGAACGGTCATTTTTTTGGTGGTATGGATTTAGGTTCATAAGCTAATGTGTGACTCTCCAATATGGTGGTGGTGTTCAGAAATGGGGAATTTGGGAGGTTTCACCTAACCATCCTGGAGTGAAGTCGTGGGGTTGGATAAAAACACTTTTAAAGAGAGGAAGATAGAGGGGATCACTCTGTCTGTTGGTCTCTTCTCCATCGTGTGCGGACACAGCACAAAGGCAGTCACCTACGACCCAAGACAACATCTCTCAGTAGAACTTGCCCTTGCTGCCCCCTGGATGCTGGATTTCAGCCTCCAGAGCTCTGAGAAGTGAATTTCCCCCTGTGGAATTTGTTATAGCGGACTTCGCCAACTAAGACAAATCGCTCTCAGCTTTGCTCTGTTTTCTTTATGTTGTACCATTAGGAATAATGCTGCACACTGCCTTGTCTACTTCAGGATGGGGATCGTATCTGCTAGTCCCTACCCACCCTTCTCTGAGAGCATTTTGGTGACTCGTGGCCCTTTTTACACTTTCAGATAAATTTGCAAAAGAATTCCTCGAGTTCTATAAAATTCTCCTTTCTTTTTCTTGCCCTTTTTTGTACTTGAGATCCTCCTTCTGGGGAGCATTTTTTCCCTCTTCCCTAAGTACTTGCTTTAGGGATTTCTTTAGTGGGCCTGTCTTGATGGTAAATTGTCACAGTTTTTGCGATCTAAAATCTATTCCTACCTTGTCCTTGAGAAGATTGTTCTGTTGGGAGTGCAATTACGGGTTGTAGTTATTTTCTGGTGATGTGACGAGTGGTTTTCACTCTCCTCTGACTGCCTTTGATCCTACGGTGAGGTTGACTATCCGTGTGCAGGAAATACCTCGTTGGCTAGTGAGTGTGTGTGTGTGTACACAAGAGCCTGTTTCAGTCTCCTCTTTGACATTGGTGTTTGAGGCATCCGCCATTTTCATTACTATCTCCACGTGTGGATTCCTTGTCTTTTTTGCTGTGTGGTTTTCTTTGTCATCACTGAATCTGATCAACCGTGGTGCATTCTACCTGTGGGCAATGCCTGTCCTCAACCTGATGGTCCTGATTCTCTGCCCGCTCCTCCGGGAACTCCGTTTCCCGATAGTAGAGTTTTCCATGCAGTTTTGTCCTCATTTCATTGTGTGCATTCCTTTCCATACTATCGTATCTCTCTTCAGTTTGATACTTCAATTTTTATGTCTGTGTCCTCTTTTCCTTGGATGTGGCCACCCACAGATTGTAATTTGTGTTGGTTGGGAGGTCAAGACGTCCTGTGATGGTGCAGACAGCTGGATTTCATATCCTAGTTTTGATACATATTAGCTGTGTGACTTTAGGGCAATTACTGTCTACCCCATAAGCCTATTGAAAGGATTACACGAGTCAAATGTGTTACAGTTCTTCTATCTGCTTCTTGCATGTGGTAAACCATATCTTATTTTGGGTATTGCTTCCAGTTTCAAACATATATGCACATTTGTATAATTTTGAAGCTTCTTCCAACTCCTTTAGGTTTTTCCCCCCCTAATTTAATACTACTTTCTCCTTACTCATGAGCAGAAACATTTCTTTTTGTTTAATGATATCATTTATTGTTTATTGCTTTGTGTTGGGTTGTTCCAATATCTAAAGTATCTAGAGTGTCCGATTCTGTCATTTGCTCATTTTCTCAACTCTTGCGCATTCTTCTGGTCCCTGCTTGGATTCTGTGGCTTCTGACTGACTAGTGTTTGCTTTGCATAGGATAAGTCTTTGTGGACTGTGATTTCAATCAGTCTCTTTTTTTTTTTTAAGATTTTATTTATTTATTTGACAGACAGAGATCACAAGTAGGCAGAGAGGCAGGCAGAGAGAGCGAGGGGGAAGCAGGGTGCCTGCTGAGCAGAGAGCCCGATGCGGGGCTCGACCCCAGGACCCTGGGATCATGACCTGAGCTGAAGGCAGAAGCTTAACCCACTGAGCCACCCAGGTGCCCCTCAATCAGCCTCTTAATAGAAGATTTGTGTTTACACTCGTCAGGGTCCTCAATGTATTAACAACCTAAACCACATCAAATCATATTTCTGAGCTTGAAGTTTTTTTGCTATACAATTGGTGTGAATTCATATCAGAAACCTATAGGGATTTTTAGGGATGACACCCCCTACCTCAAATGCATCCAGGCCTATCTCAAAAACATAAACATTTTGTTTTCCCTTGATTCTGACTTTTTGTTGTTTTGACTCATTGTTCACCTTTTCACGAGATGGATGAACTTCAAGTGTCTGGCCTTATCCTTGTCTTGTCAGGACGTAAGACATTTTCTCTATTATTTGTGCAAACACTAAAATTGAGGCTCTTCCTGGCTGGGATGCACAGATAACCTAATGTCAGGGACGAGGATTAGCACTAGTTTACTTCTCTTGATCTTCTTTTCCTTCTATTTTATTTTATTTCGCTTTTCAGAATTAATCTTTTGTAGAAACTCATGTGCATTTAAGCGGATGCATTCAAGTATTTTATCCTGGCCTTCCTGGATGCTTTATAATTAGCAAGAGTTTCAAAATATGTAGTCTACCACATTACTAGAATTGGAGCATCTTGTAATGGAGTAGAAACCCATTAAAATATTTGTTGAATTTTTATTGAGTTTCCCCTTTTTCTGTTCCCGCAGTTCTCCATCATGAGGCATCTGTTCTGGTTCTTCTCCCCAGTTTTGTTCTTGTTGGCTGTTGGTCCCTTTAGATGGATGTCTGCTTTTCTCTCTAGTCTCACTGGGCTTCTGCAGGTGTGTTCTTGAAGGATCTGTTTCTGGTGGATTCGGGAAACGGTGGAATAATCAGGATTATTTTAGATGATGTTTTACGGGCTAGATCATTTCTCCACAGGTGGAAGTCTGCTCTCCATGGGGTGGACTATAGCGTGGTTTTCCTTGTTCAATGTGCTTGCACATCACCTAGTATTGTGAAAATGCAACCATGATTCAGTTGATCTAGAGTAGACCCCAAGAGTCAGTATTTCCGGAAAGGTCCCAGTAGTTCTAATCTTCTTGGACCAGACAGCACACTTTGCATAGCAAGGGGTTAGCAGAGAAGGATGAAGTCTTAGGGAAGTTAACTCTCAGGGAAAGGCACTATTCCATGCTAATGGAATGGCCATCAGGAGTGACCTCCACCAGTAGGCAGGATAAGCAGTATAGTACAATGAAAAGGGGGAAGACGTTGAAGTTAGGCAGGCCTAGACTGAGGAGGTATTACAATTAGCAATGGGTATGCTTCCTGTATTCCTTAACAAAGGGGCAAATTCTACTTCTTTATCTTTGTCAAGTTATGCCTAGCCCTGTGAGTTATGTTAGCTATAAAATGTTGACCAGATTCATCTGTCTTCTGTGTGGCTGTCTCTCTCTCTCTATCCATTCAGAATCACTTCCTTGCCACCCCATAATTTGTGACGAGCTCCCGGATGACTTACATGTGTGTACATGTAGAGAGGGGACAGGATCCAAGCAGGTGGGCCACGTAGCTTCTGGGAGGACTTGAAGTATTGCCTCAGCTTTCCATAGGGAAGAATTAGATGTTTGTTGGTTGCATTGCTGAGATTTGGGGATTTCTTATTACCACAGCACAGTCCAACCCGTGATGAGTCACACACCCAAAACCAGTAAAACTGAAGCTTCACTTGGAAGGGTTGGAGATATTAACCAGATTAGTCAGCTGAGCTCAATCCTTCTTTTGGGAAGTGGAAATAGTGATCTTATTGGATGGTTACCGAGACGAGTGTATTTGCACAGGTGTGTAAATACATAAAGGATAGATAACAAGATAAAAAAATATATAGTAATTACTTTTAAATTGCTGTTTTTGTGGAAATAGAATTCTAGGACATGGGTCAACCAACCACAGTCTATCAGGCCAAATGTGGCCCTTTCCTTGTGTAGATACAAAAATGTTAATGAAATACAGACTCTCCCATTCATTTATAAATCATCTATGACTGTTTTTTCATGATACCACCAGGTGTCCATAGTTCAGAGGTCCTATTACCCACTAAGCCAAAAATATTTTCTTTCTTACCTTTTACAGACCGTCTTTGGTGAGTCCTGTTGTAGACCTACATCCTAGGCTAACATGGGATGGCACAGGCGTTATGTGTGATTTTCTTGCTAAACGGATATCTCAGCTCTTTCTGGTTGGATGAGGGTGGAACATGGGATGTCTGTCAAAGAGAATTGAATGCCGAACCGTGAGGCCAGGACACCAGAGTTTTAACAACACCAGGTCACCTATTGGGTTAGACCTGATAGGCTAATTATGTAAAATGGGATCTATTCACTGTGTCTTCTGATACATGAAATACGACACATGGGTTTTAATATTGGGGTGAACAAAAAAGTCCCTTCTTACTTAGATGCTTCTTCCCAAAGAAGCAAAATCAAGAAATGACAGCACACCTTATGCCTCCAGGTGGCAGATTTCTTTAGAATAGTTATTTTGAAAGCCACTCTTCTATTGTTTTCCTACTGTAAAAGATAAGGGCTCTTTAAAAGAGCAACTAGCAGGATATAACAGTAAGAAGAGCAGCAAAGAATTCTTGAGAGATCTGTAACAAAAATATGTCACAATTTTAGCATTGTGAAAGCAAGGAGCAGTAATTGAAAACTACAAAATTAATGGCAGAGGACATGCCTTTGGGCATCTCTCTCACAGGGGCTGCTGCACTTCCTGCTGAATCAGCGGAGTCCTTCGCATTCTCACAGCTTATGGCCAAAGAAATAATGATATGTGATGCCAAATCTAATGGAGGGTAAAATACAGATGCAAGGGGGAGGTGGCGGAAGGGGGTAGCTTTGTAGATTGGATTTTGTGTCTACAATGTGAATCCTGGCAGTTAGCCACTTGGTGTGAACAGTGGCAGCCAACATAGGGAGATATGATTTTCTTTTCTTTCTTTCTTTCCTCCTTTTTCTCCTTATTTGCTTTTTTTTTTTTTTTTTTTTTTTTTTTTTTTTTTTTTTTTTTTTTTTTTTGCGGGGGCGGGGAGTGTGTGTGTGTGGAGGGGTGAGAATTGCACATGCTATTGCATATGGAGTTCTTTTTGGGCTGTGAATGTAAATGGCC
The DNA here is from genome assembly GCA_004024625.1 of Mellivora capensis. Taxonomy (NCBI): domain Eukaryota; kingdom Metazoa; phylum Chordata; class Mammalia; order Carnivora; family Mustelidae; genus Mellivora; species Mellivora capensis. The sequence continues at coordinate 21,530 of PISX010002327.1, read as the reverse complement.
TTCCCATCCCTTATCAAGGAATGAGCAAGTGTGGAAGCTAGGCTGGTCATATGCTCTGGTTAGGACACCAAATCCTGATTAAATTAAATGATGAGACTGGATTAGCATTCACCTGAGCAGCAGTATGGACATAACGAGAGAAATTATTATCTCTTGGGCTGCCCTATCTGTTTTTCATTTCGGCTGTGAATTTTTGGTTATTCCTTAAATTGCATGGACCATAACCAATTCTTTCTAATCACTTTTCTTTTGCTCTTTTGTTAGTTGTGAGTAGTTTTATTGTGTACAACCAATGATCCCTATCTGACACCCATAGGTATCACATTTTTCGCTTTTATTCTTCTTTCTTCAATTCTGTTGTCTGTAGGGCCAGAGTTTACACAAACCTAGCCATTATTAGAGGCTGAATTGCATCCCCCCCAATTCATACGGTGAAGTCCTAACCCCCAGAACCTCAGTGGATGACTGTATTTGGAGACAGGATCTTTATCCAGGTAATTAAAATAAAATAAGTTAGGTCGAGTGAGGCCCTAATCTAATAGGACAGGTGCGTTTATAGGAAGATGAGGTTACAACTCAGAAAAGCACAGAGGGAAGATGATATGAAGACCGTACCTTCGTATCATCAGTCATATCCTATCAAGGGGAAAGATGGCATCTACTTATCTAAGGATTCAGGCCTCAGGAGAAAACAACCCTATCAACACCTTTATTTCTGAATTTTCATTTCCCCCTCCATGAGAAAGTAGATTTCTGTTGCATAAACCATTTAGTTAGTGGCATTTTGTTATGGCATCCCTAGAATTGTCTTTATCTAGTATGGAAGCACTTACATTAGTGGTATTGGGATTGAATTAGAAGTGTTTCAAAGGATCTACTGCTGTCATGTTTATGTAGTGGTCCTCCTATTGTTGATGTTCCTGTGTAGTTCCACCTTATGTTGGAAATGAGCGTCCCAGTGGGTATTTTGCTAGTGCAATGCACTAGGGTTCACAGCTATTAGGAATTCTATGGTGAAATCAATGTAATTCTCAGTGTGACTTCTCTGCAAATTCCTTGTTCCTTTCCCTTAAGTAACAAAACCCCACAAATTCTCTGGAAAATAGTGTATTTTATCCTAGCTTCACTGGAAAACAGAGCCAGGAGAAAGGATGATGTTTCAATGTTTTATTTTGAAGGTGCATCCCACAGCAGGGAAGGTGAAGGAACTGAAGATGAGGGCATTGCAGCATGATGTATTAATGCACTAGCTTCTGTTCCCAATAAATCATGAGTCTGTGTAGATAACATCTTGCATCTTGTTAGAGGTAATAAGAAGACTTGAAACAGGTGTCCTCGCTCAGCCTGGTGAATAGTTTACAGCCGGGCAGAACAGAGAAGCCAAGGAAAGATTGCACTGTAGGGAAACCATGGGGAGGAATTTATTTGTTGAGTTTCTGTCTTCTGTCTTCCATTGGTGAACATGTACCCCATCGTAAAGAATTCACTTTATCATCTAGCCATGAAGAGGCAAACACTGGGAGATATCTACTTGGTTCCATTCTCACATAGAATTCTTTAGATGTTGCTATGAATGAAGTAGAACAAGAAAATTGATAAACCAAGAGACCACCGGGGTCACAAGAACCTAGAGAGCTGTACAAGATCTGAGAGGTAAATAGCAGAACTGATTTGAACATCACTTATATTTTAGTAGTTAGTGTGATTAATTAAAGCAGTAGGCTGCGTACTTTCTACAAAACATTTTTAAACTAAAAACGTACGAACCAACATTCTAAGCCTGGTTCTAGAAATGCTCCTCCTCCTTTCTGACCACATTCTGTTGTTCAGAACCTCACCACATGTCACATGGCTGCACCTAATGGTAGGATTCGTGTCGTGATTTGGATGGAAAAGCCAACAGAGGTGGAGGACACATCACTATCCTTCTGCAATGGCAGTGTCCCTTGGATATTCTCTGTGCTGTACGCACTACATAATACAAGTAGTAGAATAATGATATTGTTGTTTGGAGGTACAGTGGCATCCCTGGATAATAATATTCTTTCATATTTATAAAACACTGTCCGGTTCATGCTACCCTCTGTAGAAGAGCACTAATGCCATTGGAGAGGCTTTAGGGAAGATTACTAAAGAAGATTAAAGGGACAAATTACAGGGAGATAATCAAAGGAACTGGACCTGATTAGCCCAAGATTAAAAAATGACAAAAAAGAGAGTTTTTCAGCTTGGGATCATGTAAGCAACCAAATTTAACTTTTCCTTTTCCAAATCCAATGAAAGTGGCCAACATAAGAAAGCACCACTGGAAAGTAGTGATTGGTCCATCTCATGTAGAAAACTAGGATAATGAAGAATGAAATTTCCATCTAGCTGCAGTTGGCTTGGGAAGGGAAGCTTCACCCTCCAGACAGTCTTACACTGCATAGTACAAAAGATGTTGGTTGTAATCCAGTTGAGTTTGAGAGTATAACACAGGTGAAGAGAAAATGCCCATCTGATGGCATTTTGTGGGGGGAGCAATGCAACAGACTCTGGAGAGCATGACTTTTGCTCTAAGGTGCATACCTAGTGTATCATACTCAGAGGCTGGCAAAGTTTTTGAGATGGGACCTTGCCACTCTGGCTCTTTGGAAAGATGTGGTGTCCGTTACGTGGGATGCCCCCCATTCCCTCCAACTACCAATATAAACAGCACAAACAAAAAAGTTGTTCTTCATCAGAATGGCCATCTCAGTCTAGACCAATCCCTCCTTTGCTCTGCAGGGGGCATGCCTTTGGCCATAGAGAAAACTGCAGATGTAGAAAACCTGACTTAATACTTGCTCCCTTTTATATGGAAACCGAAATACTTAACCAGGTTGGCAAATAATGTGTGCCATTGCGTGTCAATACCCCAAATAGAAAAAAAGATGAAATGTAAGTCGCCTTCAGTAGTGGTGCACAAACATGATAGTGACTGTGCAGGCATTTTAATATCTGCAACAAATAGTCTCAAGGGCATTGTCATTAGGATTTGAGAGATTATGAAACAAGAGCGATCGGGGGAAGATGGCAAGCATAGATCAAGAACATGAGAGATTAAATGGAAATGGTGTCTGAATATTTAAAATTACAATTAGAACAGGGACGTGTATGTTGGATGTGTAAAAAGGTTGAATTGGAAGGTGAAATCTCCAAGTTACCCTATAATTCAGATTATCAAAAAATAAAGAAGTCCAGTTGATGAGAGAAAGATGTGTTGTACACAGTATCCAGAAACTCAACGTAAAAGGAAAAAAACAGAGATGCAGTAAGGAATAATAGATGACTAAAAGGTGACTAATTAGGAAACCTTTAGTTTTCATAGGTAGATGGGCAAAATGAAAGGTACCAATGTATCCCAGTGATTTTCATTGTTAATATGTGCATTAAAGAAAAGGATCCTGTGATATAAGCTTTTTGGCAGGGTAAAAATGTCAACAGAAAATGGTACAGAGGAAGAAACTAATCAGACTTCTTTTGACAGTAAATTCCAGAACATAATATAGCAATAGATAGGATTGTGAGAATAAATGGATATGACATTAAATTTCAATCCTCATTTTAAGGTACTCATTTATAAGGGTAATAAAAACATATTCTTAAAGTTTAGCAGTCATATTTTTTTTTGTTGTGAAAACTACTTCAAGAAATTCTGTAACTGTTATATTTTCATGATTGATCAAACCCCTCAAGGCTTTTTCTTGACTCCGGTAATAAGATTATGGTGATGAATTACCAATAGATCCATAGGAATCAAAACACAGAAAAATAATGATGGGTGAATGAGGGCTTAATATTTTTGGAAGCTAAAAATTGTGCATAAATAACAATGTATTAAATATGGATCTTCTTTGGGGCATCGGTTGGGTTAATCCATTGAGTGACCAAATCTTGATTTCCACCAGAGTCATATCTCACGGCCATGGGTTTGAGCTGCTTTGGCCTCCCCACTCAGCAGGGAGTCTGCTGGAGATTCTCTCCCTCCCTCTCCTTCTGCTCCTCCCTGTTTTCATGCACTCACATTCTCTCTTTCTCTTTCTAAAATAAATCAATCTTAAAGATAACACAGATCCTCCTTGACTTATGGTGGGACTGTGTCCTGATAAAACTCATCATGAACTGAGAATATTCTAAACTTTTTTTTTTTTTAAGATTTTATTTATTTGACAGACAGAGATCACAAGTAGGCAGAGGCAGACAGAGAGAGAGGGGGAAGCAGGCTCCCTGCCGAGCAGAGAGCCCGATCTGGCGCTCGATCCTAGGACCCTGGGATCATGACCTGAGCCGAAGGCAGAGGCTTAACCCACTGAGCCACCCAGGCGCCCCAACTGAGAATATTCTAAATTGAAAATGCATTGAGTACATCTAAGCTCCTGAACACCATAGTTTAGGCCAGCCTACCTTGAATGTGCTCTGTAATGTGCCACACTTACATCAGCCTGCGGTTGGGCGGAATGGTCCCACACAAAGCCTATGTTATAATGACATGTTGAATGGCTCATTGAATTTATTGAATACTATAGTGACTGTGACAAATTGAATGACTATCTGGGGACAGAATTCTTGTCAGTGTATCAGCTGTTGACCCTCATGATCGCATGGCGACTGGCATCGGAGGCTCCCCTCCCAGGATCACAAGAGAGGATTGTACCACATGTTATTGGCCTGGGGAAAGATCCAAATTCAAACTTCCAAGTATAATTTTTACTGAATGCATATTGACTTTTTCCAATCCTTTTTTTTTCTTTGTGTTTCTTTCTGTATAGTTTCTATTGTTACACCTCAGCTTCACTAATCTTTTCTTCTGCAGTGTCTAATGTGCTATTTACCTGCACTGGTGTACTATCTCAGATATTATCCTTCTCATCTCTAATTCTTTTCTTTCATCAAGAATTCAACTTTTTTTCCACATTGGGTCATTTTTAATTGTCAATGTAACCAACTTCCAACTTACTTTTTGAATGTACGGAATACAGCCATAGTCACTGTTTTAATGTCTTTTTCTCTTGTTATGGGTTCTCTTCTATTGATTGATTTTTCCATCATTTTCCTCCTCTTTTCTTCTCTCTGGCAATTTTTTTCTATTCTACCTTATGCATAAATATGAAGAGATAAAACTGATTTGGAAGCTATGTTCTTTATTATCCATGCCATTTTGTCTTATTTATCAATATTGAAACAATGATCCCCATAATATGTATAATTGCTAGAAAATGTGTAATGCTGAAAGATACATTGACTTTTCAGGAAATACCCATTCCTGTCCCCACTACCCATACCACACCCCAGAAAGCAGTTAGAATTTAATTCTGGGCATGACCATTTCTTTGAGAGGGAGCTGTTTACTTATGCATGAAATACTGGCCCCTTCCATTCATTCGTAACTCTCCTTTGGATATAAGTCAATATCTTTCCCATTTGACATCTTCAGGGCTTTATTTTATTCACAAAACATCACTAAAATCAAGAGTCATACTTGAAACTGATAGAATTCAACTCACGACCATAAACTCTAAAAGCCAATTTAATTTGATCTTAGAACATGTGTACATTGTAATTATGGATTATTATAATGTATACGCTGGATGGTATATTTTTAAAGTATGAAACAAGTTTTATCAATACTATTTATATTACTTTATATTCTGTAATGGAGAAAGTGCTTTTAGGAACTATCTTTCCAGTTTGGCAATGATCAGTTCACTTTATTTTGGTAAACTCAATGAAAATATTATTTTTTTCTGGTGAAAATATTATACTCTAAGTTAATGTTTGAACATTTGAAAATAAGTTGTTCTGCTGGGGTTTTATTCATTTTCTTCTCTCATCTGGCATTTTACAATGGTTTCTTTCTCTGGGATCTTTCAGAAATTGTGAGGGGTGTTTTATGGGGGAGAGTATGAGGCCCTGGCTTTTCTTGTCCCGGAAGTAACTACCCAGTCCTTTTCTTTGTAGCCCTGATCATGCCCCCATGTTGTGCTGATCTCCTGTGGCTTACTTATTCTTGAAGTTGATTATTATGCCTTAGAATCAGCAGCCATCTTTCCGTGTTAGTCTCTAATTCCATAATCATTTTTCCAACCCCTTCCCCTTGTGGACTAACAATTTCTATGCATATAGTATCTCGCTTGCATTTCACCTTGGTTTGAACTTACAGTGCATTTTCTTTTTACCCATACTTCTCACCAGGGAACTCAGACATCAAATCTCCTGTTATTTTTGGCTTAGGTACTTTAACTTCTGCTCTTTACCATTGCTTTTTTTTTTTTTAATGTTTTATATATTGTTCTTAAAACTAAATGATGCCCCCAGCTTTCCTGATCACCACCTCTATATGCTCCCTACCTATAACCACACTCAAATCTGCCCCTCTAGAATTGTGTGAACCATGCATCCACTTAGGGGATTTTTCCACTGTCCTGCTTTCAACCCTCATGAAGACTAAGCTGCTGTTTTCTCCTGTTCAGTCTTATCTCCATAGACCAATTTTCAGTTCCAAGGGCTCCAGATGCAGACACAGAGCTGCACTTTGGTGGTGGAAATGTAAAGTGTAATGCGTGTAGCCCTTAGAATCTAGGTGTCAAAATTCAAGACAGGTTTCTATGTAAATCCAAGCAGACTTCTGCCACGATACTTTCTTTGCTTGTAAATTCCCCAAAAATTTGGAATAGAGATTCCATTATCTTTTCCTTACTACTTGTCTGAAGTGCTGACAAAAATAGTATCATTACATGCAGGAAAGTAAGCTGTTATTACTACCAGATGGCTCCCCAGGATTTGCTCTCAATTCATACCAATTTTCTTCCAATTTATCGCCAGCCCTCAACCCCCTACCCCATCTTCATGTCTTTACACACCACTACTTATCTATAGAACAGTCTTACAAGTTCCAGTGTTAATCCTGAATGGTAAACTGAACAGAAACATGCTTTTTCAAGACTTTTCTTCTAGTGCCATTTTGTGAGAGTCGTTTTTCAACAGTCTATTTCCCCACCTCTTTTAATGTTGGCATCTAAACGTTTTTATCTGCTAAATGCTGGCAAAGGGTTTTATTATATAGCTGTTGTGTATCTATATCTACAATGTCTTTCTATAGAAATATTGGACCAGCATATTCAGCTTCTGTTGATGAAAAAAAATGTACATTATATACTGAAACCTGTAAAACCAGTCCTCCAGCTCTGATATGAAAGCCAAATCGGATCTATTTTCTATCAAAAAGTGTGATTCCATTTTTCATTTTGGATAAACGTGGTGATGCTGCAAGGGAACACTCTCCATCCTGAGTGCCGTTTGAGTGACGAGCCACTTTGTCCTCAAGGTGAAGGAAATGGCGCCATGAGAAATGTGGAATGAAAGGGAACTGATGAGGTCTGTCCAGGGAGCGATCAGGTTACTGATGCCATTTTTATATTCTGCATGGCGCTGGGGGAGTTACGTGGGACTGTCTGTCCCGGATCTGTGCTCCAGAAGACCTGAATTTCCACTGATTGCATCTGGATGCCCCACGGACCATTCGAGCTGACTCTTCCCCTAAGTTAAAGTTCCTAGAAACCTTCTAGTCACCTTGACATCAAAGATGACAGCTCACACATTACCTTGACTAGGTGACCACGTCAAGTTCGTAGTAAAGATCAAGGTCATTACCAGTGAGAAGTTAGGATGCTGGCTTGTACTCAGTGATGCGATGTAAGCTGAAAGGTCCTTCACCTCTGTGGTCTTTAACCCCTGTCTAGTCATGAGGGGGAAAAAGAAAATCATACAGACTCATAATAAGAAACACACTACAAAATTCCTGCCGAGTACATCTCAAAACTGTCAAGGTGATGAAAGAGAAGGGGCATTTGACAAACTCTAAGAGGCCAGAGGGAATTAAGGTGACATGCAAACTTAATTTAGTGCAGGGTCCTGGAACAGAAAAATATCAGGAGTGAAATCCAACTCATTAGTTACCACGGACATGCAATGGCGGTGTTTTCCATTGTGATACGTGTATCATAGTGATGTAAGATGCTAACATTAGCAGAAATGAGGGAAACACATGTGCTAGAATTTTCTGCAGTCTCTTTCCGGCATTCCTGTAAATCTGAGTTTGTTGTAAAACAAAAAAGGTCATTGAAAAAGCAAACCTTGATTCTCACCTTGGGCATCTCCCTAAGTTTTGCAGGTCATAGGAAGATGTTTCTCTTGCTCCGTCATCAAATTGTGACCAGTTGAGTTTCTACGCATGTCTTGGGACATTTGTTCTCAAGCTTTAGTGCCACTTAAAGCTCCACGAGTCCAAGACAGTTGGCTTTTTGCTTTTTTGTAATTTGGTAACTGCCTCACGGGATACACTCTCTTGTTCTTCATCACCGATGTCCATAGTTTAAATTGGGGTTCATTCATGATGTTGAGTATTCCGTGAATTTGGACAAATGTCTAATGACTTGTATCTACCATTACAGTATCGTACAGGATAAATTCTCTGCTCTAAAAATTCTCTGTGCCCCAACGATTTATCTCTGTCTTTCCCGCAAGCCTCCTGACAGCCATTGATCTCTATGCAATCTCCATAGGTTTTCTTTTCCCAGAATGTCCTGTGGTTCGAATCAGTGTGTCACCTTTGCAGATGGGTTTCTTTTACAAAGTCGTACGCGTTTAAGGTTCCTCTGTGTCTTTTCATGGTTTCGTGGCTTGTTTCCCCTTAGAACTAAAAAGATCTCATTGTCTGAATTTATTGCTGCCTATTTACCCATTCACCCACTGAAGGATATCGTGGTTGCTTCCAAATTTTGGTAATGATGAATAAAGCTGCTATACACTTCCACATGCAGGCTTTTGTGGGGATTTAAGTTTTCATTTCCTTTGGGTTCGTACCAAGGTGTGGAATTCATGTGTTAAGGTAGAAGCATGCTTTAGTTTGGTAAGCAACAGCCCAGTGGTCTTCCAAAGGGTCGCTACCATTTTGTATCCTATGTGCTGTTGAATATACTTTCAAATCAGGACCTTGAATGGCAGCTGGCACAGAGGATACTAATAAGTATTTGTTCAATACTGAAGGATCAGAAGCACCTGTGTATTTAAAGTGTGTGTTTCTCAGCCCAATCCCTGGAGACTCTGATGCAGTCGGTCTGGAATGGGTCCCACGAATCTGCTGGCGTAATCAGTGCCCGGGGAATGCTAATGTGCATGGGCTGAAACCCACGCTTTGAGGAACACTGCTTTATGAGTTCACTCTGGCAACCTTCCCTCTGCTGCCTCGTCGCAGAAGATGGTTTGCCCATTCCTGAAAAACGGCACTTCCTAGTTTACCCTATTACTGTATCACTGTGTTCTGAGATGGCTGCTAGCTTATCTTTAAAGTAAAGCAGGCTGCTCTGATGGAAGGTGGAACTGTGGCTCACTTCAAAAAATATTTACTGGAATGAAAATCAGTGAGCATATATGCAAATTCTGACGGTAGGGTTTTGGGTAAAGACGGCAAGATGGGAAGGGGTATATTTTTCATACATAATATAAACACATGAATCTTATTCAAGTATTTGACTGTGCTTTCCTGCAACAAATTCAAGACTTTGCACAGATAAAGGCCTTAGGAACAATAAATAGTAAAATTCGGTGTTCTCTTACATAACCGTATGTAATGCATATGATGAAAATCAGGAACGTAACCCTGATCCAGTACTATTCTCTCTCTAGAGACCTAGACAGACGCTTCCAGTTATAAGAACAATGTTCAAGGGGCGCCTGAGTGGCTCAGTGGGTTAAAGCCTCTGCCTTCCGCTTGGGTCATGATCCCAGAGTCCTGGGATCAAGCCCCGCGTTGGGCTCTCTGCTCAGCGGGGAGCCTGCTTCCCCCCCTCTCTCTCTCTGCCTGCCTCTCTGCCTACTTGTAATCTCTCTCTGTCAAATAAATAAATTAAATCTTTAAAAAAAAAAAAGAATAATGTCCAATATTACCCTTCAGTTTCTCTTTTCTTTTAGTTTTTTTTTTTTTTCTTTTTAATCTAGAATGACTCTTCGAGTTTTTCCTGTTATGTCAGGACATTGACACTTCTGAAGATTGCCGTCAACCATTTTACTGAATGACTTCCTTTTGAGCTTGTCATGATGGGCTGATCTGGTTATGCAATTAAGAAAAAAAAAAAGGACTGGATTTTACAGGCAATGTGCTTTTTTCCCCTTGGCTTAAGGTACGTAGTTTAAGGGAAGATGGATAATGTGTTAAATGTGTTGGGGAAGCTTTCAAGATGAAATTCTGATTTTCTGTAAGGGATTTTACTGAGGAATGATTTTACTGAGGAATAAAAAAATTATGTACGATAGAAATCTTTCTTCATTTTATCTGTATCCCAAACTGAGAGCATAGAGTGTGATATATCACTGAAGTATATCTTTTGTCTTCTTACCTTTTATTTGCCCTCCCTTTGCCCTTTTCCCACGCCAACCATTTGTTGGAGAAAACATTTCTATTTCTAGTAGAATATCTACATTCTAGAATTTGAAGAATGCTTATTACTGTTGTCTTTTAAAATGGAATTCCTCTCAAGAAAATAAACGGTGCATGAGTAATAGAGATATCAAATCCTGGGTGAAATTCTAGAGCAGTTCCTTAAGCACTTGTCATTTAAGCTTTTAGCAAAAAATAACAGGCATTTGCCAAATTCACTCGGGACACATTTTGCAAAGTTCTGTTCATTTCTTTTTCTTAACCCCAGACTGATAGTCCCAGAAAACCCCTTAGTCATGGTGTATCTGGATGGGCATAAGGGTCCTGCTTGTTTGTAATGATCACATCCACTTTTCTTGAGCACTTTCATATGTGAAGGACGTTATAGACACACCGTCTGGATCTCCTGATCCTGCAGATCAGAACGTAGGCGCTAGGCAAACCTACATTCAGTTCTCAGCCCTGCCTCTTTTTTCTTGGGTGTATGCATAAACTCCTTGGATCCCAGCTTCCTTATTTATAAAATAATGATAATTATTAGATTTGCTACAGACAGTACTTGTGAGGGTTAAATGTTGTAAAAATTAAGTGTAGGTCAACATCTTCACGTGGTGCCTAGCATGTAGTAAATCCTCAATAATTTGTATTAGTTATCACTACCCCCATTGCACAGATGATGAGAGGATCAGAGAAGCTAAATCTTTGGAATAAAGTCTCCCAGCTCCAGGGTCCAATGCCAAGGTCATTTCCATAATACCACGTTGCCTTGTTGTGGACGATTGAAAAGAAAGTGCTCTGGAAAAGAGTTGATTACACAGATTTGTTTCCAGTTGGGTAACCCCAGAGGTTCTAAGATGAAATCCATCAATGCTGAGAGTAGGATGGGTGCTCTGTACGGGCGCTACTGGATCCTTACCACCATTTCAAATTTGTGAAAAGCAACTTGGCTGAAATTAGGGTCATTTTCCAAATGCAAAATTGAAAGAACCTACTCAAGATTGTGCTAGAGAGGAATTAAGATTTTAAAAATATAAACGGGTGTAATTAAATACTTAAGTTTCAGTTATGAGATTCAGTAATTTATACATGCACATTTGTGACTTATTCCCACAAAAACAAAGCTTAACAAATACTAGCTAGATTACTTTCAGATTTTGAACTTGCTGTGAAATGTAATAGATTTTTGTGCAACACTACGAGACCCCTGTCTGCCCTTCAGTGAGTTCTTTGGGACAGAGTAGGAGACATTATGGATTCTGCAGATGCTGTAGGTCCCAAACACAGGGATTTGATGAGAGTGGTGGGCACTGGAGGCCTCCATGTCGCTGGTCATGGTCTAGCACTGAGGAATAAAAAGCCACCTTGAACTATGTGCTGTGATGCTGCCTGCTGGGAATCAACCAGAAAATATGGTTCCATGATGTTCTGTAGAGATCTGCCTGAATCGGGGCTTGATGGTGCCAGTCCAGCCTCATGAACTGAATAATTATATGCAGCCTGTCGAGGGGAAGACCAGCAGACTACAGCATCATCATGGCCAGCCAGTGAAGGCACATCTGAGGGCTTCTCTCTTTCCCCTCCCAACTCAGTGTCAGAAGTACTTATATTGTACCTGGGCATTGGATAACTAGACTGTTCCAACAAATGAAAGTGATCGCGGTAGGGGATTAGACGGAAATGATGTTACAGGACTAAACTTCTAGGATGGGCTCAGTCATGTCCCAGAAGGTCCATATGCTGTACCCTGATTCCTAGTATTTGAGAGTATGGCTGTATTTAGGGATAGGGTTTTTAAAGAGGTGATTAAGGTAGAATGAGATTATTCGTGTAAGCCCTATGCAAGTGTTACTGTGTCTTTATAAGACGACATGAGGACACAGGGAGAAGATGGCCATCTACGGACCAAGGAGAGAGACCTTAGGAGGAACCAGCCCTGGCCATGCCTGGATCCCAGACATTTATACGCTAGGTTAAATGAGGATACATTTCTGCTGTTTGAGCTGTCCAGTCTGCGGTACCTCTAGATAATAGCTATTTCCCTGTGGGGACAGGATGTGTTTCACAATCGTGCCACCCGCCCCCCACTTGGTCTCTAACACAATGTCTGACTCATAAATATTTCTCAAGCGAGGTCCCATACTACCATGATGAGAAGCTCCCCACGGAGTAGGTTTCTACCCTAGTCCTGTGGGAGGAAGAGAGTGCCGAGTGGTGATCCTACGATAGGGGCTGTGTTTCCTTGTCAGCCTCTGCAGAGGTTACATTCTGACTCTCAGCTCTCACATTCCATGAGCTCTTTCAGGACAGTAACGGCGGCCCCAAGTTCATGGTGAAGTAACACACCTCCCGCAAAAGGATGGAAGAGGTGGACTCCGTAATAGCTACTCTTTGGTGTGTCGGCTCTCAAAGGGAGGCAGGAAATCGTAGTGGGATTACAAAGATTGCTTTACAGTGGTGGCCCTGTAATTACCCTCGTAGAACAACCCCTCCCGTCTTTTGGTCCTACCCAAAAGATCCCAAGTACTTGAACTGAATGCTCACAGCTGAGCTCCCTCTCCTATCAAAGCCAATTGAAAATGCCATTTCGTTTGCTCCTTTTTGCAGAAAAGCCCTGCTGTCAAGATAGCTCTAATGCCTTTGCCCTCCTTGTGCTGGGAATCACTGCGGATGAAAGGCTACAATTATATCCATACGAGTGTAGAATGGGGGGTAAGGGTAAAGAGGGATGGAGACAGAAATACCTACTTTCAAACGCTTCCTTTGGAATAATCACCTTGCTTATCTTTGAGATGATTGTGAAGAAGGTCAGGTTGGGAAATTAGGCAGGTTCCTATTTTTCCGGCAGTCCCCAAATTCAGAAAATTCTGAAAAAGCATACTTAGTAAGAAACAATTCCATCAATATCTATGTCTCTTCTCTTTAAATTCCAGGGACTGAATTTATTAATTTTCCATTTTTGTCAATTTGCATCTAGACTTGTCTCTTTCTATGCAGAGAGCTACTGTGAAAAACAAACAAAAAAAGAAATGATGGCTTTGGAGTAGTTATTTGTTTGATGTTGAATATTTTCTTACATAATGCTATGCTTCTTCTTATACATCACTTAGGAATCGACTAGCATGCCCGTCTACACACATATATCCCCTTATTATTTATTTAAAAATCTGTCTGGCATTAATGGAAAAGAGAAGGTATAAGGGAAAACAAGATAAAACCTTGTTTTCAATCATAGGAAGGCTGTAATTCAATTTGCTGTTTTAAGTATTTTGAGAGGATGTCATATTCTGTGTCAATATATTGCAATTAAATTCTGTTTCACTGACACTATAATTCATTTATACTGTGAAATCCCTGATGTTTCTGTAATTGATGAATCCTGTATTCATTTGAAATGTACATGAATTACTTTTATTTATATTTGAAGTGCTATTGACTGAGTTTGGGTTTTCATTTCCTTAAGTGGAAATCTATCATTTTATTACAAGAACAAAAATTTGTGGGTTTGCAGTGATGATGGAACATAGTGGTGAATCACGTAGACTTTACACTGTCCATAGCTGGGGTAGATTAAAGATGGTCACAGATTTTGTGCCGTTCTCCTCCTCAAATGATGGAGTCCTTCCCCATGATGGAGTCGCATCGTCTCATCGTCCCATCATCCAAATGATGGAGTCCCAACCCCATGAATTCGGACTGGCTTCATGATTTGTTGTCATCAATAGCATACAACAGAATGATTAATTTTTCAAACATGGACTTCTAGAATTCCAACAGGCTGGCAATTCTGCTCATTTTGAATACTGTTGGTGTGAACAAGCCCATGCTAGCCTCCTGGAAGAAGTCAGGTCAGATAGGCAGAGGCTCAGACAACTTTGCTGTCCAGATGAGGCCCCAGAAAGTTGACTGATCCCAGAGATGCCACAAGTAATCAACCTGAGCCATCTGTGTTGAGTCCTGTCCAAATTAATGACCCACAGTAATGGGAGAACGTAGACAATTGCTGTTTTAAGCCATGAAATCTTGAGTAGGTCACTATGCAGCAGGAGATAACTGAGGCAGTAAATATAATCAGAAAATTCATCCCAAAGTATATCTATATAAAGCCTGGTAAAAGATAGTGACACTGAATTCAGACTTTAGCTAATGTAGAAATCGCACTTATATCCTAATTGCCCTGTTCTTTGCAGAGGAAGGTAAGTTAGAAACTTCTTTCATCATCAACAGATTGGCCAGATAAACACATGTTTTCTTGATGCCAGATTTCAAGAGGGACTTGTCTTGTGAGCAGTTTATATGTAGCAACTGTGTTGAAGAGAATATAAAAATTATTTTTTCTGTCTCATACTAAAAAAGGCAATTAATGAATAGACAAAAGGAATTAGTCTAGTGTGAACATGGTGAATATTTCTGGAGACATATGTTGACCAATTTTCCAACTTAGAAAATCTAAAGAATACATCAGATTCACATGGCCCATCAACCACTTTTCACAGCCTGTCTCTAATTCCAATTGTGCTTTACGTTTGCAGTTATAATCTAAATTCAACTTTGCACAGTGTGTCCAATGATGCCTTTAGTGAGATTGTTCTTGAGGGCAGTTGAGCTCATGGTCTAGTATTGAACGAAGGCTCCTTATTTCCATGGCTCTCAGGATGGGATGTGCTTCCAGATTTGTCCAACATCCAACGGAAATCCAGATTTCTCTCACAAAATTATAGCTTTCAGTCGTGCATGCAATTATTCATTTGAGAGTTCTTATTTATGTTACTTGAAGCAGAAAGAGAGTATTTGGCTTAGTAAATGCCATGTGTTTGTTGTTGGCTAGTTGGTTCAAATGTGAAAGTGTTGGTCTGTTGGTTGTTGTCCATTGGTTGGTTCAAACATAAAAGGCTCCGTTGGTTGTTTGAAATGTAAAAGCATAACTTCATCATAGGTATATATTTCTGGTTTTAGGCATCATGGTCTCATCAGGCAACTGCCGGGGTGAATTTGACGTCAAGTGCACCCCACGCAGCACAAAATACTTGTTGAATGAAACAATGAAAACCACTTTTCGTAAACAAATCTTTGTAGTGTCTACAATACCGTCGTTGAGCTCTTCTTTCTACTTGGAACTTTCCATCAAATTCCAGTGTTCCTTGAGTTATAGAGATTGGCCTCATGCTCTCATTCCTTGCCCCGTCCTGTAGGCTCACTCTTCATGACGTGACTCTGTAGCTACTCTCAGCATTGGTTCACCTCTGTTGAGTTGAACTGGGTGAGTTCACTTCTGTTCTTGAGTTCACCTCTGTTACTTGGTTTTGCCAGTGGATGTCAACACTGTGCCATGACAGAGGTTGAAAATATCCTTGTGCCCTTCTGCTCATCTGCCACACCCTAAGAGCACTCCAGAGATAGATAGAGCTGGTTGGGGCCACAATCTCAGCCGATAGCCAAGCCACCGCAGGCTATGGGAGTGATGTCAACAGACAGTCCCAAAACTGCCCACCTGAACCCAGTCTAAGTGTCCAACTGACAGCCTCAGGAACGAAATGATTGCGTTTTACTTTAAGCCACTGAGGAGAGGGATGTCTAGTGTGTGACGTTATGGTGGTAATAGACACCCAATCTTTTTTCACGTTTGCCCTTGTTCCGTTGACAACACATTGAGACCACCCCACTAGAACAGAATAGAGAAGAGAATCGAAAAGGCTCTTCCTTTCCCCCTGGCGTGTTGTCATGCAATCCAACCATTGTCTGGTTAATCAACTTAAGTTATTATACGTTAGTTATTTTAGAGCATCCTCTGCCCCATCTCATATTAACATGTTAATAATTGTAATCATGATGTCCCTGTGGGAGACACAGAGTTCAGTTGTGTTTCAGACCACATGAGATTAACAGCTAAGATTAACACCAAGACGAAAAGTGGGTTGCCAGGTTATTACTTTTGAGGCATGCTCGTATGAAGTCATCCTGGCGCCTTCTGGATGAAGTCAACCTATAAAGCAAGAAAGTCTTAAAAAAAAAAAAAAAAAAAAAACAAAAAACGGGACGCCTGGGTGGCTCAGTTGGTTAAGCGGCTACCTTCAGCTCAGGTCATGATCCCAGCGTCCTGGGATAGAGTCCCGCATCGGGCTCCTTGCTTGGCGGGGAGCCTGCTTCTCCCTCTGCCTCTGCCTGCCACTCTGTCTGCTTGTGCTCGCTCTCTCTCTCTCCCTCTCTCTCTGACAAATAAATAAATTTTTTAAAAAATTTAAAAAAAAACCCCTTCAAGTACTCCTAATAAAATTGGGTGAGTAATCAAAACCATCATGGAATCTGTGGTTTTGGCAGTTACATTGTTTCCGGAAGGATAAGGAAATCTAATGGACTTTGGTTGTGGTCTCAAATATTAGTCGGGCTGCCTAACCTTGGAACAGAGGAGGCCTGTGTTCAAATGCCAGCATGGTAGTTTATCATGTGGAGGAATGCGGATAAGGTCTTCACAAATCTCTGAGCGTCAGCCTTCTCCTAAAAACATGAGGTTACTAATAGTACTTCCGTAAGAGTGTTGCTTCGAGAATTAAATCTGGAGGTACATTTAGAATGCTTAGCAGAACACCTGGAAAACATTTAACTGTTCAATAAATTGTCCTTATTATTATTAAGGCTGCTTGCTGCCCATATAAGCCTGAAACTTTGGGAACAGCACTTTACTGAGAATCCAAGTAGTGTAGAATTCACAGTATTTGTGACACAGAGAGCTGTCTCTTTTTGAAAATGGTGCAGATGATTTTTTTTTCTTTTTGTCTTAGCAGACTCATGCCCAAGGAATTAGAGGAAGCAGGACAAGGATTTTGGTGTGTTGTTCGAAACAAGATGGGGAAACGTGGGGGAAAGAGATGATCCAGAGTAACATTCAGTTAGGATGATTAATCGGACGAATGACAACACGTCAGACAACATTGCTAATGCTCCCGTATCATTAGTGAATTTTGCAGTTACACAAAGAATTTCAGAACTTTGGAAGTACCCAGTTTTGGTATATTTTAAAGGACAATTCCAATGATAAAAATAATTATACGTTAGGAGAAAAACTGACGCTTACAGACAGGTGAGAAGAAGAAAAAAATAGGAATCTCTCTTTTTCAGAGCATAAATGTTTTGATGTATTGTTTCCCAATCTTTCTTGACGTTTAAAGGAGAACCACAAACTAAATTCAGAATTCCTTCATGGAAACTAGTTTTGTTTTTTTGTTTTGTTTTGTTTTTTTTGTTTGTTTTTTTTTAAAGAAAACAGG
The DNA here is from genome assembly GCA_004024625.1 of Mellivora capensis. Classification (NCBI taxonomy): domain Eukaryota; kingdom Metazoa; phylum Chordata; class Mammalia; order Carnivora; family Mustelidae; genus Mellivora; species Mellivora capensis. The sequence goes on along the minus strand of PISX010002327.1, from coordinate 3,812 downwards.
TGTTACTTCATAGTCTCCGATAGAGGAAGCTAAACAGTGAATTCTCAGGTTCCAGAGACAAAATTCCATTAAAATATCAAACTTCTCATTTGTACCCTTGGAATTGAATCCTTGTTCTACTGAAAGGTGAGAGGAAACTGTAAGCAGGTGTCTAACATAAAATTATAGTCGAAGGCCCTATATTAGTAGGTTGGAAATATGCTGATGAAATAAAATCAACAGTGTCTTGAATAAAAATAGAGGTGTAGGGCGCCTGGGTGGCTCAGTGGGTTAAACCGCTGCCTTTAGCTCAGGTCATGATCTCAGGGTCCTGGGATCGAGTCCCGCATCGGGCTCTCTGCTCAGCGGTGAGCCTGCTTCCCTCTCTCTCTCTCTGCCTGTCTCTCTGCCTACTTGTGATCTCTCTCTGTCAAATAAATAAATGATCTTTAAAAAAAAAAAAAAATAGAGGTGTATTTTCTGGTGTCTCTACCCCACCAAAAAAGCCCAGCTCTGAAATCTGCTTTGGTTTTAAGTTTATGGGTGCTCTGACTTAAGGAAGGGAAATTTTTTTCTTTAATTTTTCTTTATTTATTTGACAGACAGAGATCACAAATAGGCAGAGAGGCAGGCAGAGAGAGAGGGGGAAGCAGGCTCCCTGCCGAGCAGAGAGCCCGATGCGGGGCTCGATCCCAGGACCCTGAGATCATGACTTGAGCTAAAGGCAGAGGAGGCTTAACCCACCGAGCTACCCAGGTGCCTCAAGGAAGGGAAATTTAAAAACCATCTCATAGTGCTTCATATCAGCACAGTCCATGAATCACTGTGGTAGAAACATACTGGATTTCCTGATACCAATTTTAATCAGGTGCATAAGAGTTGACTGTTAGCCTCCTACTGACACCCAGAGTCCTGGTAGATTATCAGTCCAAAAGGGGGTTGGATGCAATGAGAGCTGATGGTAGCTAGAAGGCTGTTGGAAAGCTACGTGGGTCATTGGCCTTTTAGGATGTAACGTTGGCTCTGCATCCTGGATTGAAGTGAATCTCTTGGGCTCCTTGAAAAATGACATCTTTCCCTGGACTCATATACCCTGGGTCATGCCAGACATTCCTGGGCTGATCGACAACCACCCATCAGCTCAGTGATCCAGCTCTGTATGTGCATATGTGCTTACATGGTTCTGGACTTGGCCGTACTCAGCCCAGGACAGGGAAACCTTTAAGCAGATAAAGGAAATTGCTAGTGACCCACTTCTGTGACTCTGGACCTAAGCCATATTAAGAAAAGAACAGCATATTTATCATCTCTACCACCTGTGCCTTGCAGAGGTTGCAAAACGAGCAGAGCCTTGCAATGCACATATGCCAAGCGCATGAATTTCCCTTTCGATTCTCTGTAGAGTTGATTTCTAAAGATGCAATAGAAGAGAGCAGAGTGATGAATCAGTGCCTGGCAGATCCATAAGTCTTATCATGGAGGAATGACGGGTAGCCTGCCGGATAATGCAGGAATTCCCTTTCAAATGATTGCTTTCACTCAGATTTACAAACAGATCTTAAAAAAACACAGGGGGAGGTCCCAAATCACTACCTTTCAAAGTTAAACACCAGAACACTAACTCATCATCACATTTTCTTTCCTAGAAAAGACCTCCTTTTTTGCCACGTATTAATTAAGCACTTACTTGAGTCATTATGTCTTTGCTCTCAGCACGTCATGATTTTGGCACTTCCTAATTGCTGCCCACCACCCACTACATTGAAATTTCACCTTTTTTTTTTTTTTTTAACTTCAATCAGCTGGATGACTGATCTTCTCTACAAATATATACAAGCATTAAAACTATGAGTCGATAGCAGCAGTTTAATGGGATTTCTCACACCACATACCAGTGTTTCCCTAAGGAACCCCACATTTTATTTCCAGATTGTGCTCTTTGCTTAGTGCAGATAGATGAGTGAAAAGGAACTGTGACCACTTCCCTGCCCACAAATTACATTTCGTCCATAGCTGGCTCCTCTGTTTTGTTGTTTTATTGCTACGGTTGTGCTCACCCTAAAGGAAAGATTTTAGTGTGAAAGGGAAGTCTGGGTCTGGGCTTTGAAAAGGTTTATGGAAGAAGACGGTAGTAGGTGTGTTCATTGCAGCATAAGCTTCATAGGGTGTCAGTGACCAGGCATTAGCCCTTTATACATATGAATCTCCCCACTTACATTCCAACAACCCCTTTTGAGGTTTTCAGTGCCCTCCTTGCCCCCACAATTTTAAAGGCAATCGTTATTAAATGGGGAATGTCTAGGATACTTCCATGCATCAGGTGAGGTGGACACAGAGTGGTATTTAGCGGGCACTGGAACAGGTGGAGATAGATGTGAACTGAAACCAAGAGTCGGATGCTGAAGTGACTTGAGCCGCCAGGCATCCTTAGAAAAGACAGCATCTTGATGTTGAAGTAATTGAAAGTCGCAAGTTGGAAGAAATGACTGTAGGCTGTTGGTTTCCAGAGGGCAGGTCCAGATCTCAGAGGCATAACTTAGTAGGAGGCAGAGATAATAATAGACATTAAAATAGGCTAGGTGTAAGAATTCTAAATATGCTACTGTCTCATTGATATTATAATGTATATTGAGTTTTTTAAAAATACAAGTGTTTCCTCATAATGGTAATTTCATTGCCTTTCGTGTTGTCTGCCCCTTAAGATATGTTCAGTGAGTACTGTTACTGTTATTCTTGATGCTGTTATTGTTATTTTATTATTAATTCAGAGTATTCCTAGATATGAATAAAGTCTTGGCAGGCGCAGATCATATGTCACTTGCTGACTTCATTATTGCCAGCACTATTGTCATTTCTGACGTGGTCGATACTCCATTAATACCTGTTCAGTAGTAAATGAAAGCAACACAGTGAAAGCAACATACTCTTTTTGGGTCTGATGGTTGAATAAATATAAAAAGACACTGGAAACCATGCAGGGAAAACAGGATATAATTACATTAGGAACCACTGTGGAACAGTCACTAATATTGAGCAATACATTTAGTCCCAACAGAGTTTTTTGTAAATTGAAGGAGGCCCATTGGCAGATTTCACCACGTATTGAAAAATGGAGACGTTCACAAAGATGTCAGCTAGGTGCCTCAAGGGGGGCCCAGGTGCTTCTATTAGATGTATCTGACACCATGAAACACCCAAATGACTTTTACAAGAACAGTGTTGGAGCTAAAGATGTGTCATTTTAATCTCACAGGAAATGCAAATCCTTGTTTCCTTTAATAAAAATGTGTGTGACCTAAGAAGATTTCCTTACATAACTAGATACCGAAGAGCAATGATTATTTGATAGACAAGTATTTAGGTATGGGTGAATTAGCTTATAGTCTCCATTGGATATGAGTCTGCTAGTTCATATGCTAATCTAGGTATGAGTAAGAACGTCTACAGACTTCATGGGGCGTGAATGAGCTAGTTGAGAGGCTCCACTGGGTATGGGTCGCTAGTCTGTAGAATTTAGTGGATATCAGTGGCTAGTCTACAGACTCGACTGGGTATGAATAAACGAGTCTATAGACTTTACTAGGTTTAAGTAAACTAGTCTGTAGATTCCACTGGATATGGGTGAGGTAGTCTATAGACTTCCCTGGATATGGATCAGCTAGTCTACAGAGTCAGTGAGGATTGATTGGTAACTATTCTATGGACTTCACTAGGTATGAGTAAACTAGTGTCTAGACTACACTGGGTATGGGAAAGCTAATCTGTAGACTTCCCTGGATATGGATCAGCTAGTCTACAGAGTCAGTGAGGATTGATTGGTAACTATTCTATGG